>JABUQX010021101.1:25000-32500 GCA_015478945.1 Trachelipus rathkii | reverse complement strand
ATATATATATATATAGGCACCATCCTAAGTAAAAGGAAGTTACAAAGTGGCGATAATCTGAAGATGACGCAGAAACTCCGCTCGTGCATCCATGTAGTGTGACGTGTTAGCTGCTCAGCAATAGAAAGATCCCGAAAGTTTCCACAAGTTGCTTTTTTTTATCATGCTAATTTTTTATACACTTGCATTTTCTTTTATTCTCTGGTGTGGGCTCGAGCCGACGGTGGACAGAGGGGGGGACGAAGTCCCCTTCCCCGGAAAGCCGAGAGACCCTGACTCTTTTCTATCTTTGCATTGACCTTGTGGCCCCTAGCTTTAAAAAAAAACTGTTGGCTACAACCTGCACTATTAGTTCTCAGCCAACGAAAACGATTATACTGGTTCGTCTGGTTACATCGGTTAACCACCTCAGCTGAGGAGTCCGCATATATATTATTATTATTATATTATATATTATATATATATATATGTTATTGTTGTTATTGTTATATATATATATATAGTTTTATATATATATATATATATATATATATTATATATATATATATATATATATATATATATATATATACATACATACACACAATATATCATCATCATCAATATATTACATATATATATATATATATATATATATATATATATATATATATATATATATATATATTATATATATATATATATATATATATATATGAAAGATATATATATATATATATATATATATATATATATATATATATATATATATATATATATATATATATATATATATATATATATAACTGAATCAAGGCGCATTGCGTTATTATTAAAATTCATCTCATTATTAGTTAAATATAGTTTTTATGCAAACATTGCACATGACACATTGAAGCATTCTTTTCAAGTTGTGACGTCATTGTTTAAAATATCTGGAATGCAAATATGCAAACGGTCCTTTTAAAACTTTACTATCTTGCTTTAATTCTGAAGTGAGTTAGCGTCAAATAGCTTTGAGAGTGACATTTCTTATTAGCATACATGTTTCGTCTTTTCCTAGAAAATGAACCTAGTTTTAATGTGATGTTTTATGCCTTTTGCACGTGCAAGTTAGTATATATTACAGATAGATATAGTATATATATATATATATATATATATATATATATATATATATATATATATATATATATATATATATATAGTATAGAGAATATATATATATATATATATATGTATATATATGTATATATATATATATATATATATATATATATATATATATATATATATATATATATAGCATATATATATATATATATATATATATATATATATATATAGTATATATATATATATATATATATATATATATATAATATAGATAAGTTTGAATAAAAGCAAATATACGATCATAAGGAAGAGAGACCTCTCGCTATTACTAAGGGTAAGGAACCTCTAACTTGTTAATATACAAAGCATAATATATGCTATAACCCAATTTGCATTCTTCTAATATACTCTGATCAATGTTGTCAACTATGTCTTAGAAAACATTGATTTCTATGAACTGGGAGAACGAGTTTGGAGGCCAAATGGAAGAAAGGAGTGTTGATCCCACTGTATTGGAAGCCCTTCCTGTGTATAACTCAAGGATTCACCAGAAACCATTACGCCGAGGAATAGTTTCAGAGTTCTCTAGACTGGTGAGTTTCCGTAAGAAGGAAGAAGATGGTGGTCCAACTGACAGGGCTGGAACTACTTGTGAGATGGTAAATATATATATATATATATATATATATATATATATATATATATATATATATATATATATATATATATATATATATATATATATATATATATATAGTATATATATATATGTGTGTGTGTGTGTGTGTGTGTGTATGTGTGTGTAGGTGTGTGTGTGTGTATGCACCTTTTAAAGCTTCACTTTGTCACTATTAAAATGTATTAAAAAATGTTATTACGTCCAGGTAAGTTTGTGTTGGATTCTGTAAATAAAACAAAAACAAAAAATTGATTTTTTTTTTTACCACAAATTGATTCTAAAAAACATTTTTTTTTTTAATGGTTTGAAAGGAAATGTTTTTTTTTTCTCGCCGAATTTAGATTTTGGTCACGTGGAAGAGGTAGACTTTAAAAATGCAAATACGATGAAAAATATTAAGTTAGCATATTTAATGGAGTGTTTCTCTCCGAACACCTTAACCGCATTTTCCTTTATGCATTTTTTAAACCATAGGAGCGACGTAGTAAAGTCGCAAAATCGCAAATTAGCAATGTAGAAAAACCTTAGCAGCGACATTGCAAAGTCGCAAAGTCGCATAGTCGCAAATTAGCAATGTAGAAAAAAGTAACAAGGTGCAAAGTAGCAATGTAGCAAAAGTAGCAAAATACAAAGTAGTAACAGTAGCAAAGTAGCAAAGAATAAAAAGTTAAAAAGTAGCTATAGTAGCCAAAGTATCGAAATAGCAAATGAGAAAAGCAAACTAAACAAATTTATTAAACATTTTTTTGTTTTTGTTTTTAATTATTCATTTATTTATTTATTTATTTTAACTTAGAACTATGTTAAATTGTTTATTGAAATATTTGTTAAATTTATTATTTATTTATTTTTTTATTTACTGCTCCATTTATTTCTTTCTTTATTTATTTATTTATTTATTTATTTTTAATTTACTTATTTATATATTTATTTATCTATGACGTTAATATTTATATGCTTGGTAAGGTAATAATAATAATAATAATAATAATAATAATAATAATAATAATAATAATAATAATAATAATAATAATAATAATAATAATAATAATAATAATAATAATAATAATAATAATATAATAATAATAATAATAATAATAATAATAATAAATATTTATAAATTCATAGTTTTATGTTCAGCTACTGCGTGTTGATTGTATATTAATATAATAAAACCCTTTTAAAATTAAAAAGTTAAAAATGTTGAAAATATCTGCTTAATAAAAAAAACATATACAAATAAACACACAAATATATATATATATATATATATATATATATATATATATATATATATATATATATATATATATATATATATATATATATATATATATATATATATTTATATAGACAACGATATATATATATATATATATATATATATATATACATATATATATATATATATATATACATATTTATATATTTTTATATGTTTTACATATGTCTTAAGTTAACTGACTATGTGTACCCATTTATATATATAGTAGATAAAGATATATATATATATATATATATATAAAATATATATATATATATATATATATATATATATATATATATATATATATATATATATATATATATATATATCTCTATGATGTATATATATATATATAATATATAGAGATATATATATATATATATATATATATATATATATATATATATATATATATATATATATATATATATATATATATATATATATTGTACATATGGGAAATATATTTTCTTCCATACTATTAACAGAATGTTTTTTAAATCAGCAAATTGAAATTAAATTATGAATAAAAATAAATGATAAATGTGTACTGCATATATAATATATAAAATGTTTGGGAAAGATAAACTTTCTCAATAAAACTTTGGAACTAATCCCTAAAAATGTTTATTTACTTTCAACACCTTATTAACAATTTTCTAACTCTAAGAAAAATATATAAAAGTTATTAGTGTTTAACTATTGTTAAACTTATTTTGGTGTTATAAATTTTTTTAAATTAAGTTACTAGTATTTTCCTCCCATTTATTTACTAAATATATAACTAGGATGTATTAGCTGATGTGTTCATTTAAAGCACTTTTATTATTTTTTTATTAGAAAAAAATGATTTTTTAATTTGGTTTAAAAGAAGTTAGGTTTTAAACCATTTGGTTTAAAAACTAAACCAAACAAATTTGTGCAAATAAAACCAAATAACCTCTATATATATATATATTAGCAGCATATATATAGTTAATAGCAGCATACATATATATATATATATATATATGGTTATAGAGCATATATAGCAGCAGCATATGTTATATATATATATATATATATATATATATATATATATATATGGTTTAGTTCTAGAAGAGCCATTAATCCATAATCTCAAAAAACTACAAATAGCTACAGGGAAAAGGAATTCATTGTTGGAATCCTAAAATTTTAGATTTGAAAATGTAAAAAAAAAAAAAACTATATATATATATCTCTGAAGCCTTCAATAGAGACATAAAAAAGATTACATTTTTATAATTGGAAAATTTTACATAGGAAAATGTAAAAAAAATAAAAATAAAAATTATTGTTAATAATTATAGTAATATGATTAGAGAGCCTATTTAGAGACCTTTTATTGGTTACTCGTTAAAATAAATAGACTTTCTATTAAATTTTGTTTTTTTTTAACTAAAGAATACCCCAAGGGTATACCGCACCGATGGAAGGAGTCGGGGTCTCGGCCTGGGGAACTACGGGTAGGACTAATTCCCCCCAGGGTCTCCGGAACCCCGCTCTTTGGTATTTGGGTGTCGCGGGGGTTCCTCCGCCCCTCCCCTGTGTTCCCCGTCGGCTCGAGCTCCCTACATTGCCGTGTAATACCTTTACAAATAATATATATATATATATATATATATATATATATATATATATATATATATATATATATTATTATATAGAGATATAGGTATATATATACCTGAGAGATATATATATATATATATATATATATATATATATATATATATATATATATATATATATTATGTCCCAGCACCCCCCAAAAAAAAAAATAGCCAATTTTTGTTTATTTTTTTTTTTTTTTTTTTTTACATTTCCTAACAAAAATTTTTCAAGTTATTCCAAAAAGAGATTCCATTTCTCTAGTCAATGTAGATTTCGAGATATGATTTTTTTTTTTCTTTTTTTTTCTTTATAGTTCCTGGTAAATTTTTACCAGGATTCCAGCAATGTATTCCTTTTCCCGGTAGCTTTTGTAGTTTTTAGATATTGATTGTGGCTCTTTTTTAGTCTTGTTTTGATTTATATATATATATATATATATATATATATATATATATATATACAAGATTCCAAAAATGTATTTCATTTCTCTGTATCTTTTGTAGTTTTCGAGATATGAATTTTTTTTTTTTTTTTTTTTTTTTTTTTTTTACAGTTTCCTCGGTAAAATTTTTGCCAGGATTCCAGCAATGTATTCCTTCTTTAGCTGTTGTAGTTTTTGAGATATGGATTGTGGCTCTTCTAGAGGTTCACTATATATATATATATATATATATATATATATATTTATATGTATATATATATATATATATATATATATATATATATATATATATATATATATATATATATATATAAGAGTGAGTATATATATATATATATCTATACATATATATATATATCCTCCACTCCCTAGCAAATTCTACTCAAATTAGGGAGGGGGGGGAGTGTGAAGAGTGAAGAGGACAATAATACTCCTAATCAAGCTCATATAAAAACCCTTAGGTGTGTAGAGAGGAGAGGAGGAGCAAATAAAAGGAAAGATTTAAATCAGTTTCCAAAGATCCCAAAGAACAGTGGAAAAATTTCACAAGAGTGAACAAAAAGACATGCAAGATAAGAGGTTATCCTAGAAGTGTGGATCTCATGGTAAATGTCTTGTGAGAATTGAGGGATTACTGCGTGTCTGAATGGTATAAGAGTACAAGTGGCCAATCTCTCGAGTACCTGTTTCTCTAGTTATAGATGAGGGATTAAACATCATCATCATGTCTGAACAGTAAAAGTAAACTTTGAGTTCGCCTTTCTTATGAAGAATGTGGTTACAGAACTAATTACTGACATGATCATCTCAAATAGTTTTAAGTTACAATGAAAAGGAAACAACTGGAACTGAATGAAATAGCTCTTAGCAGCAGGTCACCTTCAGACTAAAAGAATAATCGCCAAGCCTTGAAGTTATCTGTTAACTTTCCAACCATACGATTCTATGCCTGAATGAAAATACATATACATCAGCGATGAAAAAGAGCATATGTTCCTTCTATCTGGAGAACGATAGCTTTTGGCAGTCTACTAACTATCAGTCAATATAAGACTACTGTGTTAAATCTAAACTGTAGTCTTTAGTCTTCTTTCACTGATCATATGTAATCTTTATTTTCTATATTATATGCAGCCTCTTTCTCTTCAGAACGACAATACTATTTTAGTACCTTGAGTACATTTAGTAGTACCTTAGTTATCTATTGTCAACTGCCTTTAGTGAATAATTTGTACTAGGGGAATTTTCATTGCTTTCAACAAAAAAATCATTTTGCTTATTCATAACTTCGTTTTCTGAATTGGCATTCCATGTTATAGGTAAGTTATCTCCCACCCTATTCCTAGTTTCATTAATAACAAGATGAGGTTCTGGGGTGTCAGAACTTCCGAAACTTTCCTGATCTTTCTTCATATAAATTTTTTTTTTATATATTTATGCATAAAATGCTTTAAAATATCTATTCTTAAATAAGTGTTTTTTTAACTTAAATTTTTTTCACTCATATATATATATATTAAGGTTATTATATATATATATATATATATATATGTATATAATATATATATATATATATATTAAGGCGGTTAAATTTTTATACCTATATTTACAAATACAGATATTTATATATAAAAATATATATTATATATATATATATATGGCAGAGAGTGAGTATATATATATATATATATATGATATAGTAAAGATGCTGGAGAAAAGTATAGAGAGGAAAGGGAAAGTGTATGGATGTTTTTTAGGATTTAGAGAAAGCATATGATAGAGTGGAAAGAGGTGAATTGTGGAGGGTGTTGGAGGAAAATGGAGTGGGGGTAAATTAGAGGTATTAGGGCCTTTTATAGAAATAGCAGAATGTGTGTGAGAGTATAGGGGGAGAGAGTGAGATGTTTGGGGTGGAGAGAGGGTTGAGACAAGGATGTCGCCGTATTATTCAATTCGCTTGCAGTGTTTGCAGAGGAATGGTGAGGAAGAGGGGTGGAATTGATGAATGGAATGATAGAAGGGAAGGGAACATGATACTGTTTGCGGACGATACTGCCCTAGTGGCGAAGGAGAACGCGGAAGGGCTGAGGTATTTGGTGAGGGAGTTTGAGAGAATGTGTAGACAAAAGGGGCTTAAAATAAAACCAGGTAAGAGTAAAGTGTTAGTGTTTGAGGAGGGGGAAAGAGAGAGGGGGTAGAGGTTAGAGTAGGGGGTGTAGTATTTAGCAAAGCAAAGATTTTTAGATATTTAGGGATGGATTTGTGTAAGGGGGAGGGATGAAGGAGGAGATAGATGATAGAGTGGGAGATGGAGATGGGAGCTTTGAGCGTTCATACTGAAATATGAAAGGTGGGGATTTATCACACTAGGTAAAGATAAGT
>JABUQX010021101.1:15000-17500 GCA_015478945.1 Trachelipus rathkii | reverse complement strand
TGTTCCTCAGGGTTCTGTTCTATCTCCAACTTTATTCCTACTTTTCATTAACGATTTTCTCAGCTGCACTACTAACTAACTAACTCTGTTCATTCTTATACCGATGATTCAATTCTGCATCCTCTCACTCATTTCACATCTGTTCCCTCTTGTGAATCTAAAGTTGCTTCTTGCCTTCATTTTTCGATTGTATTCTTGCCGAACTGGATGAGATTTCCCGGTGTGGAAGCATATAACCTTGTGAAATTTAACTGTTTAAAAACTCTACTCTTTCACGTCTCTTCTTTAAAATTCCCCCAACTTTCCTATCTCCTTGAACGGCTCTAACGTCTCACCCATGAACAATATAAATATTCTTGGTCTGAACATTAACAGAAAATTGTCCTGGAAACCTTGCATCACAAAGGTTGCCAAGGCGGCCTCAAAGAAACTTATAGCTCATAGGCCACTCACAACTGGTATCACATATATCCAACGGTCTTATTCGTCCTTGGTGAAATACTGTCTCTTATTTGGGGGGGGGTCTCCGGTTCCACCTTTTTCAAATTGGAGGGAAATAAAATAATACTAAAAAAAAAATTAAAAATATTTAAAGATACTTTGGACATCTTCATTAGTCCTTGACTTATTTTTATTCTTCTTCTCAGAAACCTTTTCCTCTTCATTCATGATCATCATAGAAATCGCATTAACATACAGATTAACACAAATTTATTCTTCCTCTTCCTTTTCTTCTTGCTTCCTTTTCTTTTTCTTCTTCTTGGTAGACTCCCCAAGTGAACTTTCATTTAATGAAATCTCAATAGTAGTGTTAATATTTTGAGCTTCCACTTTTTCTTCACTGTTTTTCTTATTTTTGATTTTCGGCGTTTCCATTTCAGCATCCTGGGCTCTTCAATGATTAAAGAGTCTTCAATACAATTTGAGCTCCTTTTCTTTTTTTCTTTGGTGGTTCTTCTGTTTCACAGCATTATTAACAATGGAAGGGCCATTCAAATCATTTACTTTTGACTCTTCCTGTATTTCCATTAGTTTACTTTTTCTATTCTGCTACTTTTTAAAATTTATCTAACCACTTCAACATTATCAACACACGCTTTGGACATAACAACCAACGCAGCATACACTGTCATTACATGATAACCATAATCCAACCGTTACATATGCATATGTACACGATTAGTGAAAAGATTAAAAGATTTTTTTTTTATATTCAACACAGAAACTATCAGGCTCTTCGAAAATTTTCTTTAATCTAGATTCAGGTGATGATTTAAACAAACAAGCTCAAATCACAAATGTGAAAAACATTATAAAAATATTAGTTTTGGTATTAAAAAATTACCAGTATGACCAATAATACTTCTGGGAATAAATATATAAAATATATGATTGTAACTCAAGTCGTTAATATTTTGTAATACATTTTCCAAATTATTCAGGCGAATATAATTCTACCAAAGACCTTCTCCCTCATCCGTCGCTTAACTAAAAGTAATGGTAAAATTCATTAAAGGATTTGATGATTATGTATTGATAATCTAGTATTTAACTTCTGTGTTCCAAGCTGTACATTTCTCCCTAAAATATTGTAAATTTTAGATGTTCATTTAAGTGCATTTAATATTTTAAGGCTGCATGTTTCCTTTAGAGCGTGTCGCCCAGTTTCAAATTACATATATTGTAGCTTTTCTTGGGACATGAAACATTTAATCCCATTCACAGATCATTTATTTAGGTCCTGATTAAACTAGGAAAATGACCATTTATCCTTCAACCCTTATTTAGAACTATTTTTTTCAGATTTTATTCAAGGTTTGTTTGTTATCCTTAATGTCGAATAATTTGATAGTATTCTGTACAAATGGTATTTCTACATTGATTAAGAGCGCAGTGCTGCTATTGGAACCTTTTTTCACAAGAAATAGATCAAAATTTTATTCAATTAAGATTTTATTCTTATTTCATCACATTAAAAATTTGAATTATTCTCACGCGGCTTTTTTTATCTCCCTTAATATTTTCCAGATCTTCTGCTTATTATTTTTAAGATCAAAACATTCTCAATTTTAATCTTACAGATAAGAATCTTCTCTCCATTCATAGGAATTTTTACTCTACATGCAGTATTGAGTAGCCAAAATTTTAACAGACTGGTTTCTGCTTTTTCATAAGAGTAAGTTGACGGTTCGCTTTTCTGTTTAATTAAATAACAAAAGACTTAACTGCTGGTTCACTTTAATGAATAAATTTTAGCTATATCCTCGACGAACCGACTAAGAACCTGCCCCAGCTCAACTGTCTACATGTATATATGTATATGAGCCGGTAAAAAATTAATAAAAAGGCTAAAATGTTTGAAGAAACTGCCTCAGTTAACAGTTAACAGAATGTAAAATTCCGGAAAATTCTAAATAAGTATATAATTTAAAATAAGAAAAATAAATAAATAATAAAAAAAAAGTTATTAATAAATGTGGGCAATAATTTTATGAAATAC
>JABUQX010021101.1:7500-10000 GCA_015478945.1 Trachelipus rathkii | reverse complement strand
TAAAACAACTAGCAATTTCAACTGTAGGAAGGGATTTGTGTTCTGTCGTGTAATGCTCCCATATTTTACTGGGTTTATACCTGTGTTGCATAATTCGGGTTCTTAAAGTGTTAGTTGTGTATCCCACATAAGAGGAATTACATCCTACCTTCTTTGCAATTAAATTGATACACAACATAACTTCTGTAATCCTCCGAACAATGACCACGGGTACTAAAATATGAGGACACTCGTCTCGGTGTGTAATAACTTCTAACATTTACTCTTTTCTCTGACTTAACATGTTCCTTTACAATTATGTTTAATTTTCGTTCTTCTCTTGAAAAATTTGTCAAATTTAATGATTTAAAATAAAAAGTTATCTTGCTTTCCATGTTAAGTGAATTTTTATTTAAAGTTAAAATGTTGTTTATAGTTCTTTTAATAACCTTTTCTATTTTAATTTGAGGGTAACCATTATTAATTAGGTTTTTTGTTATTCTTATTACCTCTTTGTTAAAGAGTTCCCACGTTGAAGTTATTTTATAAGCTCTGTGAATTAGGGTTTTAATATACCCGAAAGATATAAACTATCTATTATTAAAACCCTAATTCACAGAGCTTATAAAATAACTTCAACGTGGGAACTCTTTAACAAAGAGGTAATAAGAATAACAAAAAACTTAATTAATAATGGTTACCTTCAAATTAAAATAGAAAAGGTTATTAAAAGAACTATAAACAACATTTTATATAAAATAAATAAAAATTCACTTAACATGGAAAGCAAGATAACTTTTTATTTTAAATCAATAATTTGAATAATTTTTCTAGAGAAGAACGAAAATTAACATAATTGTAAAGGAATATGTTAAGTCAAAGAAAAGAGTAAATGTTAGAAGTTATTACACACCGAGACGAGTGTCCTCATATTTTAGTACCCGTGGTCATTGTTCGGAGGATTACAAAAGTTTTGTGTGTATCAATTTAAATTGCAAAGAAGTAGGATGTAATTCCTCTTATGTGAGATACACAACTAACACTTTAAGAACCCGAATTATGCAACAGGTATAAACCAAGTAAAATATGGGAGCATTACACGACGGATCACAATCCCCTCCTACAGTTGAACTTGGCCTAGTTTTTTTAAAATTTTTATTTCAAAATTGAAGTTTGAACAAAAATTCTTCTTCGTATAGCAGAATCTCTTTTTTATTAAAAACTTAAGCCGGACATCAATGTGAAATTTTAATGAAATGAATGAATGCTTGATGTTTTTTTGAATATTTGAGTGTTTTTGCAGGTACACCTAGTACACATGATAATAGTTGTATTTTGCAATACAATGAATCTTTTTTGTTTGAACAAAACTCATTTACGTACTTCAAAAAAAAAATAAAATAAAATTAAATTTTATATTTAGATTTATTTTTGTAAGCTGCAATTATAAATAATAGTTTAGTTAACCGTGATCAATGCTTAAGTATAACAAGCGAATATATTGGTAATAATATTAAAAGTTTTAACTTCTTTTTTATTCTCGAATAGCCCTTATTATAATTTCTTCTGGAAATAAAGACCTTTTTAGAAGATTTAAAGAACTTGTAAAAAAAAAAATTTAATAATAATAATAATAATAATAATAATAATAATATAATAATAATAATAATAATATAATAATAATATTAATAATAATAATACTAATAAGAATACTCAATAGTAGCAATTGTAAAGAGTAATAATAACAATAATAATACAATAATAATAATAGTTGTTATAATAATAATAATAATAATAATAATAATAATAATAATAATAATAATAATAATAATAATAATAATAATAATAATAATAATAATAATAATAATAATAATAATAATAAAATAATAATAATAATAATAATAATAATAATAATAATAATAATAATAATAATAATAATAATAAAATAGCAGGGAGGTTTACTTTTGTAGAGGAAATTGCCTGGGTTAGAACGGTGTGGTAGAGTATACAGGATAGGAGAGAAATTTAAGGCTGAGACCTAGGTTAGTTGGGAATTATAAATTTAAAGCTAGTTGGTTGAGAGTTTAAAATCTATTTATTCATATACAAATGTTTAAACTCTTATTCTTCCTCTTATTTCAAATCTTCTTACTAATTTGCATTTAATTTGCATATAACTCGATTTTAACTTTACAGTCAATTCTATAGATATGATTACCAGTGGGCTAGTCTCAATCAACATTGTGAAATATACCTTTTTATTAAAAACTCGATTTCTTTGTATTTTCTCCTCAAATCCATTTCAAAAGGTTTTCTTCTCTTTAGATGGCTCTACAGTCTAAGAACGTTTGCCACCTTATTTTCAAAACCCATTCCTGCTATCCATTCCCTTCTTCAAAAATTGCCATAGTCCTAAACAATTTTCGCGCGCATTCTAGAACCACCAAACTTGAAATCCATACCTTATTGTCAATCTATATAAAGCAATTGTTACCTTCACTGAACTCGGATTCTTCTTCAC
>JABUQX010021101.1:0-2500 GCA_015478945.1 Trachelipus rathkii | reverse complement strand
AACATTGAAAAAAAAAAAACCCAATCCCAGTCTAACGAAAGTTCTGCAGGTGAGCGCAGACGTGGGCTTTAAAGAGAGGAAGATTAAGTGTAGTTGGAAAAATAGAAGAAGGCAAGGAGTTCCACAGAACAGAAGTAGCTTGAAAAGAAGAGGCACACAACGAACAAGTCTGGGTTCTCAATACTCACGCAAAATTCATGCGAGAGCAAGGTACCCTTTGTGCTACGAGGGCGACGCGAAGGGTGGTGGAATTGCGACATGGTCTAACTCCTCCAGCATCTGCCGCCGTAGTACCTATAGAAAAAGGATAGAGCGCCAACGTTACGTCGCCGGCAGAGATAGAGGGTCAAGAGACTTTGAAAGTAGGATAACAGTTTTATTAGTTCTTAGCTTTAGACAACCCTATCCAATAGTGGAGCCCCCCCCCCCAAATACATCGGTCGAATAAGGCCTTATATAACTGGAGTAGCTGTGCAGAGGAAAAAAATTCCCGCCACCTGAACAGAACTCCCAGCTTCTGCACTATATGCGTATTTAAGGAAGGCATTATCGATGCTATGATTTCAATATCGATTTCAAATATTTGAATTTATAAATAGAAAGAAACGAATAGAACATTTGATATTATTAAAAGTATAATTTAATAGTCAATAGTTAAGCTGCATTGTTTTAACCATTAAAGCCATTTTTTCATAATTCTCTTATAGGGTAATATTATTGGCTACATTTGAAGCCCTTTGTACTTAATCATAAATTTAGTATATTTTCTCTATACGCTTATAAGAATTTGCGTCGAGAGATTTACATAATCTACTTCAATGAAGCAATAAAGTTTGTCGAAAACGATTTATTATTATTATTATTATTATTATTATTATTATTATTATTATTATTATTATTATTATTTATTTTATTTTATTATTATTATTTTAAGTATAGTTAAAATTCTCCTTAACTTCTGTGTCTCTTTATAGCTTATATAACATCTTTGTCGAAATATTGCTAAACATATCTCTTGTTTTTGATATTGTTGAGAATTTTACATTTTTACAATTAAAAAGGTAAAAATTCAGTATTTCCTGATAATTATATATATTAATTGGTGTTGGGATAATGGTTTATCGTACAGTCATTTTGTTGTACGAAAAAAAATTAAGCAAAATATTTCTGCCTAAATACTTTTCCAGAAAACTAGTTAAAATTGCATAATTTCGGGCATATAAAATTTTAGCAGTCACATTATTTAACTTATCGCATTCAGTCGTAATAAGTCGCACACAATCTATTCTCCACAAGTAAGTTAATGTAAATATTATGTAAATATTAAGTTATCTTTTGAAAATTTTATTTTAAGGGATCGTTTCATGAATCTCATAAAGTCTAAGTTTTAATTGGGATGGCCAACCTTCTGCAAATTGATGGGAGGTGGGAATGATAGCTGCCTTGACGACCCTGTTATGTTTTAAGACTCCGTCAGTTTTGATTTTTGTTTTGTTTTTTTTTTTAACATATTGCTAGTATATGATACTAACAATGAATTTCAGTGGTGATGGACATGATTCAAAAGTTCGAAATATTTTAAATAATTATTTAAAAATCACATTTATATCAATAAAATTTTAAAAAATGAAATATCTCACAAAGTACGACACCTACAGAAAAACCAATTACATATTTGAAATCAGCGTATAAAGCTTATTACAAAAATGTAAAAAAATAAATAAATAAAATAATATTTTTTTCATAAATGAAATATCTCGAAAAGTACGACACTTACAGAAAAAACCAATTACATATTTGGAATCAGCTTGTAAAGCTTGTTACAAAAAATGTATTAAAAAAAAAACAATTAGGGGGCTCGAGTTGACGGGGGACAGAGGGGGTGGACGTTTTTCATACCCGTAGGGAGAGGCGAGAACGCCCCGCGACACCGCAAATACCAAAAGAGCGGGAGTTCGGAGACCTCGCCGGAGGGGGGAAATAGTCCTACCCTGTCGTTCCCCCGAAAAAGGCCGAGAGACCGCCGAACTCCTGCCTGTCTTTGCGGTTTACCCTCGGGTATTCCTTTAGTTAAAAAAAAAAATTAAAACTGATGGAGTGGTAAAACGTAACGGTCCTATATATTTTTGAATCATGTCCGTCACCCCTTAAATTGACTGTTAGGATCATATACTAGAATATATAAAAAACAAAACAAAAAAAATCAAACTGACGGAGTCTAAACATAACAGGTCCCGCCTTGGTTCATCAAAACATTTTTGATGATCGCATTGAAAGGATTAGTTTTTTTCGGCTCATAATCGGTTATCTGCTACAGTTAAGGCTTAAGTCATTTTTTTTAAAAAATCTACGTTAATCGAACAAAATGTACAGCACTGATTTTTGGACACCCTGTAAACTTTTTTAAAAATATTTTTAAAGTGTGAAAGCTGTCTTTATACTAAGTATAAATTGATCTTCACAGTTTTTATTTCAACTTTTTTTGAAATAGTTCGAATCC
>JABUQX010021100.1:0-29211 GCA_015478945.1 Trachelipus rathkii | reverse complement strand
TACTTATATATATATATATAGTACTCCACTATAACATACCTACTATTATACTATATATACTATATATATATATATAGTATACACTACTCTACCTTAAAATGAGGTTGTCAACGTTGAAACAATTAAAACGATCTAATACAAATAATATAAAAAATTAGGAACCTCAGGTTTAGGATAGCTTCTGAATAAGATTTTCCTTTTTAAAATCATTTTGAATACGATTTGAAATGTTTAATTCTAAGCTTCTTGAAGTATTGGTAAAACATCGATTGATTTTGTTTCAAATGATTTTTTCTAATTATTTTCCCTTTTCTCCAAAAATTCATTGATTTTTTGAACTAATTTTTGATTTTTTTTGAATTTTGTTATCTCCAGTCTTTATATTTGTTAAATTCTATTTGATTCTCAATACCACTTTCATTAAAAAATCTATACTAATACACCCATATCTATTCTACTCTTTTTCAAATTTCGAAAACTTTTTCGTAACAAAAGTATCATTTTTTTCGAACAAAAATATGAAATTTCCTATTCATAAGAGCTCACATATAGTATTACAAATAACACTCTTATTTTTTCAGTTTTCATTTCGTTCATATACTACTTAGACCCTATATTTATATATTTTTCTCATATATATATCATGCCTATTTTTAAATTATAATAGTCTGTCTATTAACTAAAAAATGTTTTTTTTACAAATCTATATTGTGTCTCTTTACCTTCACATCTGTTCTTCTCAACAATAAGAGCAGGACCCTCATACTATCATCCCCAAAATTCTGATAATTTTCTCCCCAAATCCATTATTTAATTCTCTATTCCTATCATCTTCTGTATTCTTCTTTCTTTATTTTTGATTCTATTTGATATTATAATAGTCATCAGTTTTTTTGTTTCTTCTTTGTCTCTTAAATTTTATTTTCTACACTTCTTGAATATTATTTGAGAGCGCTTTTGTTATAGTTTTTTGAATCATTATATATATGTATATATCTGTACAACTATACCATACTTTATACTATATAGATATATTTCTATTGAGAAAGAAATCATGGTATGAGTATATATAATTTATATTATAGTAGTTTGTAATAGGTTTATGATTGTAATATTTTTATATTATTATTATACTTATTAATATATATATATAATATAGTATATATCTATATTATATGTTCAACTTTACGCTCTTGGTAACTGTTTGTTGAGAGACATTTGTGAGGGAAAACTAGTGCTCTTATCCACAGAGAGCTAAAACTTCGTGCCCAGCCCGTGATTCGCTAATCCGTTTGACAATCCTTCTGGACCCAGGTACGAAAAATTAGTAAGGATGTTGGATTGAGAAGGTCTTGTGAATCATTGTTATTTTGAGGTCTAAATCGCTCCTTCTTCGTATAGTAGTTTTTCCTTCTAATCTCAGTGACCTTTTCTCTTCCCTCTTGGATATGTTTAGGGTCTATATTGGAAATGGAAAATGCAGGGATTCCTGGTGTCCATCTAACTTCTGCATTCTATCTTTCAGAGCGTTGAGCAACTTATCTTCATATATTCCTTAGTTACTTCAGATTTCCTGCTGACGCTTCTGAGAGACATAACGTTTCTCGACATTTTGTGCTTCTCTGCTCTGAATTTAACTATGGACCTGTTATAGATTCAGCTGGTGATTTCAATTGTTACTAGCTACCTCTTCATCCAATGTCGCGCTTCTAATGTCTGTCTTTCCTTATCACACTCATATACGGCTCTGTTGAGCCTGTAGTTACTCAAATCCACCGCCAGAGATGTTGGCCCGCACATCCTCTTGACCTTGTATTAAAGATCATTTCAACTTAGTAGGCTGTCTCCTTCAGAACCGAACTTTAGATCTCACCATTAGACCAATATCATGCTAGGTTCGATTCCGGTATACACTGACAACTCTAAGAAGAAGAACGCAGTTTGAGCATCGGCAGTGTTCCCAGACCATACCCCACATATACCACATACTCTTCCCTTTTGTTCTTGAGTATTACAGCCGATTTAATAACATTGGTTTTGCAAGCCTTTAGGACCATGGTTCTCTTCACGGATGCAACATTTATTATTTTTTCCGGCTCCAAAAGTACACTGCTGATACTTTTCTAAGAACAGATCCAATCGAAAACTTCTGGTCTTTTGTTAGGCAAAAATTTTCCTTCCGGCTCCATATGCGGAATAAGGCAGCTTTTGCTGGGTCCCATCCCATGTGACCATCCTGGGAAATGAAACAGCTGACAAATCACCTAACCAGGCAGCACCAGTTAAGTATACAAAATATGCAAATTGGATGCATTCCAGCTATCAACTAATACCTCCATATTTGACAGGGTTTATTACATACTGGCAAGATTGCTGGAGGGTGGGCACTCAGAAAACTAAGCTGCAAAGGGTTAAGTTCTTTGTTATACATTAGCAGTTTTCTTGCCGCTTAAGTCTTAACAGGGAGGTGAACATAAAGTATCTCCGAATTGCTCATACCAACTTAATTCACAGTTACCTCATATCGAAAGAGAACCCCCGATCTATTTGTTTTACAGCTCCCACTCTCCATTCCGTTCATTATATTATGGTTGGTTGTCCTCCCTTGACGACCTCATGAAAAAGATACTTACCTGTGGTCTGTAATATCCCATTCTTTCATACATCATTTCAGAATACCAATCCATCCGAGGTGATGCTATTTTTGCCTTTCTACGTGAACTACATCTGACGCTTGAATTTAATTTTAATAGACATTTTTGCTTTTTCGTATTGTCTAGGTGTTGTCCCTGGAGTTGATTCCCAACCCAATATGGCCGCATCCCAGCGAGCAATGTCAATTCTATAGAGCTACTAAAAAAATTAGAAAAATTTACTTAAATATCAGTTTTACAATATATGAATGAAGCTTACATATAAAAGAAAATATATATATGTAAAATATTACAATCGATATTATTATATTGTCTAATTAAACATTTTCGCTGTTCATGTTTTCTGGTCCTTTGTAAAGGCCACGCTCTTTTAACTCTCTTAACTGACACAAACACATACACACTTACACACACACACACACACACACACATCACACCACACACCATAATATAACTATATATATAAATCCCTATATATATATATAAATATTAAAGTATAGGATATATATATATTATGATACTATAGTTAGTATTATATATATATTAAGTAGTAGTTATAAATATATATAATATCATATTATAGTATAATATATATAAGTATGATTTTAGTAGTAGTTATAATAATATATATATAATATAATATATCTTTATATAATATAAGAATAAGATGGTGATTAGGAGTAGGGTATGTATAACTATTTATAATAGTATATATATTATATATATATCATATAATATATATATAAAAGTTTATTTTATGTATATATTAATATTATATATAATATAATATGATTAAATATATATATATATATATATATAATATATATTATTTTAAGTATATTGGTATATATTATATATAATATAGTGTATATTATATAATATTAGTATATATGAGGTTATATTTATATAGTATTATATAATTATAAAGGTTGTTATATATATATTATATATGCCTATTATATATATGTATACTAGTATACATATTGATTTATATGAGTGTATATATGTATATTGAAGCATTCTACATTATTTAATAATGTGTTTACGCACCAATGTATATGAAATATAAGAATTAGTATTATAAGACTATATGTATACTATATATATATATATATATATATATATATTTATATTATATATATACTCACTCATAATATATTATATATATATATATATATATGTATATATATATTTTTATATGGAATGAGGTTCTCTAACTACGCCATATAGTGGATATATATAATGAGGAAAAAAAGAAAGATCTAATTTTGTTTTTATTGTCATATACTTCCTAGTGAATAATAAGAGTTAAAGCGAACAAAAAAATAAAGGAGGGTGAATGGGAACTTAACAATGGAATAAAAAAGCTTCTTCTTCGGAGAAAGTACGAAAGTTAAGAGAGTAAAGGAAGTCTTCAGAGAATAAAGAATAGATGATGGTACTTTCGTTACCAATGAAATAGATGGGAGGATAAAGTGGTGGGAGGGAGCTACTTAGAAAATTGTTGTTAAATATTAAGCAGTAATGATAAAGCGAATGCGGTGGAGGGTTTTTTATCCTGTAGAGGGGAGATAGGTATTTTAAAGAGGATGAGGGTTGTTAATATAGTAGGGAGGAAAGTTAAAGGTTATAGTGAATGAATGTTTATACCAGATTTATAAACTCTTGCAGTATGAGGAATGGTTATTCAGACCTGTGAATGATTAAGACTGAGAAGTGAATACTGTGTGGATTGACGCTTGAATATGGGAGTTGTCAAATGAAGCGTTTATTTAATTTTAAAGAGGATACTTTCCGGAATCTAGTGATGGATTAGTGATTTAGATTTAGCTGTAGGGATGATATATATTACTGGAACTATCTCCTATTTGGTTGAAAGTAAGTGAGTCGATGTTTGACTGAGTTATAGGACTTGAGTGACTGAACTGAAAAACAAATGGTTTCAATTTATAAGTTGACAAGAAGATATTGTGTACATCTAAAATTTTTTACATTGTGAAATTATAAAAATTGAGAATAATATAGATGAATAGGTATATCCAAAAAACATTGTTTAATAGTGTTTTAAGAGCATGTAAACAAAGGCGTATGTGCAGGAAATTATAAGGAGCCTGTTTACAGGTGTTAGTAATATTATGGAATGTTTATCAAAATAATCTGAATGGAATCAAAAATGTAATGTATATAATAAATATATAAATGAGATATGTGATAGAATAACGTGTGAGTAATAGTAATAAATTTGGAAAGTATTGAAAGGGCTTGGTTTTAATAAATAGTAAGTGGGTGATGATTTGACTTTGATTAGTAATGTTATTGATTTACATGGTTTATTTTAATTTGTAAATTTAAGATTAGGTGATGAAAGAATTAGAGGTAGGGGTTTGTAAGGGAAGGTGTTTCTATGGGGAGATTTGAAGGGAGGGGTGGGAAGGGTGCCTGCTTATTGTATACGCCGCAGATGATTTGTTTTTTTTTTTTAATTAATTGTGAATACTGTATATTTATATATATTAATATATATATATTTATATATTATAATTAATTAATATATATAATATATATATATATATATATATATATATATTATATATATATATATATATATATACTATATATATATATATATATATATTATTATATATATATTATCGATGAGGACACGCGGTTTAGTTAAAGATTTTCTAGCTTTATTTGTTTTACTATCTTAAAAAATAATGTTAAATACATTTGGAAAGTCTAGTGTCTCCGTTACAAGTTTCGATGGAGATTTTATTTGTATCTTGAATTGATAATGCATCATAAAATTTGATTAAATTTAAATATTTACTTTTTTTTTTATATCGGAAAATAAATGTTTATATATGAAAAATTTATTTTTTTAAATTATTTGTGGCACCCTAGGTCCTGCAAGGAAATAAAATTTCATATAATTTTATTATTTCAAATAGCAAATTTTAATTAGGAACTACATCACAAAACCTCTCAGACCGGTAAGAATACCGGAAACACAAAGGTCCTCCGCAATGAGCCCGGAAAGTATAGTAAAAATAAGTGACGGATTATCCGGCCTTGCACAAGAGCCGGATTCCAGATCTCCGATGCCCTCCTAATTTTATATAATATATATTATAATATTATATAATAATATTATATATATAATATATGTAATATATTAATATATAATATATTATAGTATATATATATATTAGTATAGTAGTATAATATATGATATAATTTGATATACACAAGCAGTGTATACACAGATCTGTCTTATTAAATGATATTAATATAGATTTGTAATATTTATATTTAATATATATTATGATTATATTTTATATATATTATATATATTATATTATATATAGTATTTATAAATATATATTAATATAATAGTTATAAAATATTTAATTATTATTATATATATTATATATATTAAATATATATATAATATATATAATATATATACTTATATTTAAATATTATTATTATATATAATAACATATATAATTATTATATTAATTTATAATAGTATAAATTTATTAGTTATATATATATATATATACCGTATATAATATATTATATATGTATGAGACTACTTGTTATATCTATAGCGCGTGAGTAACTTTTCTGAATTATATTATTTATATATTTATTATTTATTTAGTATTATGTCATTTTCGCCATCGAGATTCAATTCCCTGATGAATTGGTCGAAGATACGCAAGATCCTCAGATCCTCGATGATCTTTGGAAAATTGTCTAGAAAGTTTTGTTTTATAGGTTTAATGGAAAAAAGATGTAACAAGGTGCAGATATGTATTTGAGGACCCGATAAGCAAAGACTCTTAAGCTTCAGCGACAGCTCGCAGTCGGAGTTGCTTTGTGCCCACTGTCTTTGTTGAGGATTCTCAACTTAATTTACGCCGGCCTTTTCAATGCGAGAAAGCATGAAGACGAGGAGTGTATTTGGTATGTGAGAGTCACGTTTTGTTTTTGTTGTATGTTGTTTTTTTCTTATTGTTTGTTATGTTGAATAAGGGTGGTATTGAGAGCATAATATACTATTTTTCCGTGAAACTGAAAAATACGATAAAATTAAAAAATCTTCTACTGAACGACAGAGTGTGTTTTGTGGTCTGTGTCAAATGGCAGAGAAGATGTGATGGTGTCCATATAACTGGAGGACGAATCCACGTACTTAGAAATATAATATATATGTGGATATTCGTAATAGTGAATATATATATTATATTATATATATATTATATATATATAGTATATAAGGAATAAAAGAGTAAATATATTTATATATATATATATAGTCATAGTTATATCATAAGGTATATTATATATATAAGATATAGTTATTATCAATTGAAAAGTTATAGGGGATATACTTTATATATTATATTCCTTATATATATTGTATTGCTATATTAGTTTTTGTTATGAACAGACATAAAAAATATAAGTAGTATTATCGTCTGCCTCTCAGTAATTTATATATATATATAATGCTATATATCACTATATATATATATTATATTATATATACTTCAATATTACATTCCAGCGTCTGAATATGTTTTACCTTATAACATCCTTTTATTATTTCTGTTTGGTCACCATATTATATCAAGTTGTTTTTTTTTTTTTTAATAAATCTCGTAAAAATGAACCTTGGACAAATCTTGTTTAAGTATTGCCCTTTCAAGATTAAAATTTTACTTTTTAAAAAATGGTTCTCATATATAATAATATTACCTAGTATATATTAAAAGTATCTAAATTTTACGCAGAATAAACGTATCCAGTCACCTTACACACACACACCTACACACCTCACCCCACAGTTCTTAATAATTTCACACACACGTCTTACACACACATTCACACTCCATCAACAACACAGTTGCTTTCGCTTTGGAAGAATTCCCTCTTTGTCTTGTCTAGTTCCAAGTTCTCTGCGCACACCCACACCCTACACACACACAAAAGGAGATTATTTCTTCTTCATCACATCACATCCTTCGTCGACACACACGACATATATATATTTTTTATATAATAGTTATATATATATTATTATATATTTAGGTAAAGTATAATTTATTTTATAATATTATATTTGTATTATATTATTATATATATTATTACTTATAATGTATAGTTAATATAGTTTATTTATATATAATTATATATAATTACGTATATAATAATATAATTAAATGATAAATATTACTATATCTATATATCTATATCTTCTTTTTTCTATTATCTGTGAATAAAATGTATATATGATTCAAATTTTTTTAATTTTCATAATTTATAGGTTATCGAACAAAATAATGTACAAGAGCGCGCATGTTAATTATTTATTACATGTTTTTTCTCTATTACATTTATATATATATAATATTGCAGCATGTTTAGTTTGAATTTGTTTTTATTGAAACTTATTAGTTAAGTAGAATAATAATTTATGACACTTGCCTCATGCATCTTTAATTTCATAAAATAACTTTTCATGTTCAGTTTATCGCGGCTAGGTTACATGATTCAAACGTTTTTTAATATTTTTAAAGGTTGAAGCTTGGTCTTTATTACAATATCAGTGTGTATGGTGACGATGTTTTGTGATATTGAAGTTGTTTTGACTTTTGAGAGAGGAGAAGTAGGTAATTAAGTCCTCATTTCTCCTCCTATCTCTGAGAAGCTCACTCTACGGGGATAGTAAGATCTATTATATATATAAACTAGTCTACTAAATATCAGTATATAAATAATTACCTATTATTATTATCATTATTAGGTAGTTATGTTATATAATATATATTTATATTATAATTACTCAGTGATTTATTTTGATAATTTGGAGAATAAATTTTAATTTTAACTATTTATATAGATAAAATATATTATATATCTTATATCTATTAATTATTATATATAGTATATATAGATGTATTATTTAATATTATATTATATATATAATATATATTATATGTATTATATATATTATATATATTATATTATATGGTATAGTACTTATTATATTATTAATAATAAATATAATACGTAATATTATATATTCTATATTATATATCTATTTAATATACATTACTATCTATATATATATATATATATATATAAACTCACCTGTATTTATAATACCATCTTGATCCCCTTTTCTATAGACAGTAAGATACTCCTTCTCCATTGCTTATTCCTGTGCAAATTATATTGGTGTTTAAATGGGAGAACACCGGAATGAGTTGCAAGAGTTTGCTGTTTTATATACAGTCATTTGTCGATATTAATAAACTCAATACTTTCAGACTCAAATGACCCCCTTCCTCTACGATGTGACATTAGCGATTATCTCCTTTTATAGGTATTAAAATGGTAGGTGTTTGAAGGAATTCAAACATGATTTTGCGCTTGCTAAGAAGTTATTTTGGTAGTCTTTGCGCATAATTTCATTCTTTGAGAACTGTCTTGTAATGCCTAGTCATGGCAAGTAATAAGGCTAAGGTAACAAAAGGCCTCCGAAAGTGAAGACTTTTGATATTGAATTTAGTCAGGTATTTAGCACATTTACAGTATCTCTATCCGGCTCTTGTGCTTCTAAAAGAGAAACAATAGGAATTATCCCTTTTCTTAGTGTTAAAATTGTGTTTTTTAACTCAAACCTTGAGCTCATTATCTCTAAGTGTGTAATGTTAAACTATATTTGGAGAAATTTCCAATGGTGGCGTACACGAAGTTTTCGATCGTTATAATGATTTCTTATTATTTAATGCATAACCACTCCTCGTTGAAACAACATTTATATTTGAAAAATGTTACTCGATAGATATTATGATAGAATATTTATAATCTATTAACAATTTTACTTATAATACTATATTGCATAGTAACCTTTTATTATGATGAATATTTGGTCATAATCATTAATTTAACGCATAAGAAATTTAAGAGATATTAATTTATATATATATATATATATATATATTTATATATAATATATATATGCTTTTCTTTCTTTTTTCTTTTTCCTCTCCCAGTAAGGATTCTTCATCCTGTCAGTCGCGCAGGCTCCTTTCTCCAGACATCCCTCTCTCGCACACTATTTCTCTTCTCTTTAGCACTCATTTTTGGTAGATCTGACATCTTTCCAGAGAGTCCCTCACCGACTCCGCCCATCTCTCTTCTTCAGGTCTTCCTTGGTCTTTCCTGCCCTCTGGTGTCCATTCCCATCTTCTTTTCGGCATTCTGTAATGCTCCATCCTCCTCTTTGTCTCCCCCACCATCTCAATTCTCCCTTACATCCATCTTCAAGTTATCCATCTTCTTCACCCCATATATCTTCTCTAATTACTTAAATTTCTTATTTTTCTGTTCTGGCTTCTCCGTCCAACCATAGTTTTCAGGATCTTTATATGTGCCGCTTTTATTCTGCTCTCCATCCTTCATTCGGAACTCAAGGTTTCTGCTGCATGCAACAGAATTGGAATCATTAATACACTGTTGTATCTTGTTAAAAAAATCACTTTTTTAATAGCCTTCTAATTCGATGTCCTCTCCTGATCTTATTCCATCATGGGGATATATTCTCCCACTTTTTCAGTTTAAAGCTCCATTTTGCTCGCAGTACTTGGTCCATTCATTCGCGTACATTCATATTCCTCCCCACAATATCCTCCACTTCTTTTACTGTTAAAGACAATCCCTCAGACAGATGAATCTACAGGTATTTACCGCTCAACACTCCGTCCCCACTCTCCCACCATCCTCATCCCCTCCTCATTCCTCCGGTTATTGTTAAGATAATAGAGAATGCTCTGAGATATATTTAGAGATATTTAGCGACATTACATAATTAATAAGTTCGCGCAGACAACCCCATCCTCTCTGAACCGTGTCCCTCATTCTCTCTCAATTCTCGCTCCAAACAATAGCGATTGTCCGCATAATGCCATTATGTTACTTATCATCTCCAGTCTCTCCTCACTTTTTTATCACCACCGTCTAAAATATTATATATAGAGGATAAAATAGTCCTCTGCTTTACGTTCTGGTTTCTACCATCAAAAAACATCTATCGTTCTCGGTGCACGCTCAGAAGTGTCTAGAGTTAACAAGGCTGCACTGAATATATCATCACATACAGTACTTTCTATTCGCCTTCTTTATTCTACTCTCCTTCCTCACTTCCAGATTAATTCTCTCTCATAGCTCTCAGAGTTCTTTTCGTCTTGGCCCATTCTAGAATCAAATGCTTTTGCAAAGGTCGAATGAGGCTAAAGAAGAGATCATCTTGCACTATTCCCCTAGGCAGCTTCTACCGGACCAATGTCTTATGTGTGCACATAGAGGATCACGGTCCGATTTCTCTTGCCTGCTTCTATAAACCACATAACTGTTAACTTCCTCCTGGATGTCTCGGCTCTAACAACTTCTTCTCTTAGCCTCGCCTCTCACAATTATTCTTGGTTCGTATAATTTTTTCGTCCAGATTGTGCCATTAAGCAGTGGAATTACCTCTATATATTATTCACAGATTCGCTAGCAATCTCCATTACGCTTTTATATATCGGTATTAATTTATTGCTTTGCCCCCACCTTTCCGGCACCTTTCCCTCTCTCGCAACACTTGTTCCACTCATCTCCTCAAAGCTGATGATTCTCTCCTCAGGCTCCTCTCCTCCCTCCCCATACGTCAACGATACTTCCACAGCCACTCTTCTCCAGTCCTGTCTCTTGGTGCTTTAACACTTCTTCATCCCTTTTTTATCAACGCTTATCATATTTTTTCTTTATTCCGTTTATCTCTCCGCTTGCCCTGCCCAACCTGCTTCGCTCCTTCCTCGTCTGATTCTGCAGCTTTTTTTCCTCTTAGTTCTCTGTATTCTACATTTAGCAGATCTTCATAGTCTTATGCGGTCCATCTATCATTTCTTTCTTCCGGATCTCACTCAAGAATTTCTCGCGTTTTATAACTATCTTTTATATTTCCTAGGGTTTATCAGGTTATTTTTTTGGTTTTCTATTAAATTGGGCATTCTTAAATAGCTTTTACTTCCCTTCGCCCACATCTCTCGTTTTTTCTCCTGCCATTCTCTCCGTCTCCATCTTTTTTGCCCTCCTCTTAATTCTCTCTGCCTCATTCCTTGCCTTTACATATTCCTCCCTTGCTGCTGCCGCTTGTTTTTCTTTTCAGCACTTCCTCATTTTCCTGTTTTTTCTTATATATTTTCTTATATATATATTATTATATATAATAGTTATATATATATATATACTATATTATATAATATATATATATTTATATATTATATATATATATATATATATATATATATATTATATATATATATATATAATTAAAGTTTTAAATCAATACTTACACTTTTCTTTTTCCATTTTGCTTTTTTTTTTCTCAAATTTTTTCGTTTTATTTCTTATTTTTTTATTAACAAAATATAATTTAGATTCTTTTTTTCCTTTTTCTCTTCAGGTAAGACAAAATCTTTAGAAAGCAAAACCGGATTTAATCAACCAGAGGTTAACTAACCTATGTCCCCTATTTTATAAATGACTGTTCTTTTATCTGCTTAGCAACCATTGCAACTTTAAAAGTTCGTTCCTTTTATCGAAATATATTAACAAAGAATCTAAATCATAAGATAGGTTCCCCTCCCCTGAAATTCGTTTTTTTGCTTACTAAGTTACCGAAAGTCTAGACTTTAAAGAATTTAGACACAATTCTCTCAAAATTTTCGGAGAATTCGAAATCCGTGACTCAGGACGTGAAAGAAATTGGACAAGGAAATGAAGCGAAATCTATTCGCACTTTTTATTTCTTTATTGCTCCTCTCTGGGTCCTTTGAATTAGCCTTCTCCATTAATTTCAATTGTGCATGTATGTCCTAAATATGAATAAGAGATGCGATATTTGTTCAAAATTAATTTTGTTAAAAGAATAAAGGACGTTGCGTATTTTATTTCAAACATAAACTTTTCTCGTTCTTGCTTTTCAGAAACTTTTTATAATAAACCTTATATATATATATATATACTATACTCTCATCATATATTAATAATCTATATTATAATATCTGTATAACTCATATAATTATATATTATATTATTTATTATATACCTATAATAATTATATATACTATATATTTTTATTATATATATATACTATATATAATATATATTATATCTTATATTTAATCTATAATATATAATATAATATATATTCCTACTGTGATTCGAGTTGGTCATTGGTGATCCTTGCCTCTCTACATCCTCACCATATGGTAACTTTTACTATCAAGAGATTTAATTCAAAAAAGGGGAAGTTTCCAAGAGTTCAGATTTAAACTTGTAATAAAAAGACTTAATATAAAAAAGGTGAAAAGTGAGCTTTCTGAACTTTCTATGGCAATGTTGCGTGCTTAACACAGCTTCACGATTCAATTGTTATAAGTCTGATTGTTATTAGAAGAAGCCTTATATATCCTCGGCCTTGAAAGTCGGTTAAAAATTTTATAATCAATAAGAAACCTTGTCTAACGTTTCTGACAAATTAATTAATATTCTATAAATCCATTGCGAACCACCATTATTTAATAATTACTGTCCACATATAAACTTAATTAGCGGAAAAAAACCTTTCAATGACCCCACCTTCTTGTTAGAATTTAGTATATACTAATATATATTAATATATATATATATATATATATATATTATATATTATATAATATAATATATTATATATAGTTATATATATATATATTATATATATAATATATATATAATATATATATATATAATATATAATATCTATCTATCTTTTTATCTTATATATATATATATATATATATATATATATATATATATATATATATATATATATATATATATATATACAAACACCAAATTATATAATATATATATATATTATATATATATATATAAGATATATATATATATTATATATATATATATATATATATATATATATATATATATAATATATATATACTATATATATATATATATTCAGGTGATTCGTTCATTCATGATAGCGCTTTTAAGAATGCGGTCATTTCAGAGACCGATCGATACTGTCTTTAGTAAATGACGGCGGCTCTTGAAGATCCGTGGTAACTTAAGAAAAGTAGTCGTTCTTTTTTGAAAGCTGTATTATCTTTGTGATCCGTTATATTTTTCAAAACCAAAGACAATGTCTCGTTACCTTAGAGAAGCAGGGGTTTGCAAAATACCTCAGTCTGTATCAATGTAATGACTCTGTACAGTCTCCGCAGTTGCAATATATATATATATATATATATATATATAAAATATATATATATTATAATAGATATATATATATATATATATATATATATATATTATATATATAATATAGATATATATATAATATATATATTATATAATATATATATATAGAAAAAGAAATAAATGAAAATTGAAATATGGTGTAACCTTTTAATTTTGCATTATTTTACAAATATTTTGTTTTACAACTTAAATCATAAATTATGCTTATAATCTTTAGTACATATGATTTTCATTGTAATATATTGTAATATGATTTTTTGGTAATAGAATATAATGTTTTTTCATAACATTTTTGTCACATTGTATAGATATCTTCTGTTTTCTTGTTCATTTAATATAGCGAGATGTTTTCCTTCCAAATTGACATTAATTTGGTTTCGTGAATTGTTCCACAGACATGATTCGCAACAAGAGGTTTGCATATATATTTTTGATCTAAAAAATTATTTTAACTGTTATGATATGCAACCAAAGTTTTGCATATATTATAATGCAATTTTTAATATAGATTCTTCTAAAATCCAATAAGTTAATCGATTATTTTTTAAACCTCTTTTATTGGTAACCAGTCTTGAAAACCCTGAACCGTAGAACATAGCTTTCAAGGAGGTAAGAGGCGACTTTAGCAGTGAAAACAGCTAGTTGGCAGCTGTATCTTTAGGTCTTTCACCGTAAACGAAGTCATTACGAAAGATAACAAGAAACCCATCAACTACCTTTGTAGTGATAAGAAAGAATAACCAAATCACAACAAAACACTTCACAGCATAATTTTTAACCTTGAAGTAGGAGAATAGCCTCTCAAAAAGATGCCTTCCGAGACCGAAGAGCAACTTTCCGCAGAAGACTAGATCGAAGAAGAAGTATACCCTTTCAAAAAGATGCCTTCACACAACGAACAGAAACTTTCAGCAGAAGACTAGATCAAAGAAGAATCATCCAACACCAACGTGGAAACTCACCAATGCCTTTTTGAAACCATCAAGAACTAACAACAATTTCACGATGTCACAATAATAAAACCTCAAGCACCATGCATACCGGTGAAGACGGAACGTTAGTCACACCGTTAAATACCCAGGACTACCCGCCTCAATTTAGAGTAGCTATTTCCATCGACACTGACTACTAACTGCTCTCTCTACGGAAGTGTCTCACAGATTTCACATCTTCGTATAAACTACCATTTTGTCCCTGAAGCCCTCTGGTTAGCCGAAGAAAGATTCCTCCGTTTATGGTATTATTTCTAAATCAATTGAGGAACCACATACCATTGCTACTATATATGGGTGGGTAACCATGAAGAAGGGAATCATCATCAGAATATACATGGTAGTACGCTCAATACAATTGACACAACATACCACTGCTACTATATATATAAATTGGTTATCCTAGAAGAATGGATAAGAACCATTTTCAGTATATTTAATACATTTTCAATATGTTTAATACAATGGAGAGCTTCATACCACTATCGCTATATATATATATATATTATATATATATATATATAATATATATATATATATAATAATATATATTATATATATATATTATATATATATATATATATAATAATATATATGATATTGAATCTGCATTTCTCCTCATCACAAAGAAGAATGCAAATTGAATATATTATATATATATATAATATTATATATATATATATAATATTATAATATATATATATATAATATATATATATAATATATATATATATATATATATATATAATAATATATAATCTGCATTATTCTCCTCATCACAAAGAGAATGCAAATTGATATATATATATATATATTATATATCTATAGATATATATATATATATAATTATATATATATATATATATATTATATATAATAATATATATATATATATATATATATTATTATTCTATATATATATATATTATATATATAATATATATATATATATATATTTAATATATATATATAATATATATATATATATATATATTCATTAAATCTGCTTTCTTCTTTGTGATTCATGCTTCCTTCAATATCGCACCAGATATCAACATCCAGCTTCATAAATTCCTGCCGAGCTTCCTCATTCAGTTGTTGATTCTCCTTCACAGAAGATCACTTTATCTACTGAACAGTAAGTTCGTTTATTGTTTTTAATAGCTCCGCTTTTTGGAGACGAAGTGTTATATAGTGACCAAAATAATAAAGTAACATAAAAAGTGTTTTCCTTGAAAAAGAAATAAGAGAAATAGAAATATGCTGTAATTTTTTTATTTTGCAATATTTATTTCTACGTTTTACAACTTAAATCATTATGTTTATAATCTTTATTGTATATGATTTTCATTGGGTAGTTGTTGAGTTTAGCGTAATGTTAAAATATCGATTTATTTTTGAAAATAATTGATGTTTCGAATTTTGTTTAAAGCAACGGTGCCAAATTGACGTTATATTATATATATATATATATATATATATATATATATATAATATATATAATATATATATATTAGTATATATATATATATATAATATATATATATAAATATATATATAGTTAAAATATATAAAATATATTATATTGATTCGGCTTAATGACACAGTAAGTTAAAGTTAATATGAAAGTTTTGTTTAAGTTTACCACCAGTGAAAGATCTGTTAAACTTAACAATTTACAAAATCTGAACCAATTTTCGGCCTTTATATATATATATATATATATATATATATATATATATATATTATAATATATATATATATATATATATATATATATATATATATATGACACAATAAGTTAAGGTTATCATAAGTTTTGTTAAGTTTACACAGTAAATCTGTGTAAAGTTAACAAAACTTATCATAAATTCAACGAGTTTTCGGTCCCAAAACCAACGCAGTATATTTGGCAACCGAGCAGTAGATATGGCAACCCCGCTTATATCATCAAACATGAGTAGAAAAGATATTAAAAAACCGATTATCGGGAAAAAATCGATATCCCGTCACATTACGCTCAAGTCAGCAATTACCTTTCATTTTAACGTACTATAATATGATTTTTTTAATATTAGAATATAGTGTTTTTATAACTTTTGTCATGTTGTGTAGATATCTTCTTTTTTCTTGTTAATTTAATATATACCGGGATGTTTCACGCCACAATTGACATTAATTTGGTTTCGCGGATTGTTCAACAGACGTGATTCGCAACAAGACGATTTTTGATACATAGATTTTTGATTTTACAAAATTATTTCAACCAAAGTTTTGTATATATTATAATGCAATTTTTAATAAAGAATCTTCTAAAATCCAATTAGTTGGTCGTTTATTTTTTAATCCTCTTTTATTGGTAAACAGTCTTGAAAAACCCGAAGCGAAAAACATAGCTTTCAAGGAGGTGTAAGAGACAACTCCAGCGGTGAAAACAACTATAGCTAGTAGCTGTATCCTTAGTCCTTAGGTCTTTCAACGTAAACGAAGTCATTACGAAAGATAACTAACCCATCAACTACCTTTGTAGTGAAAAGAAAGAAAAGAGTAACTAAGAATACAAACTCCAACACTGTATATATATATATACTGTATATATATATATATATAAATAGTATATAATATACATATATATAGAAATGATATTATATATATTTAGAAATTATATATATATATATATATATATATATATAATATATATATATATATATTATAATCAAAAATAATTTAGTGGGAAGGTAAAGAAATACTGCCTTCTCTGGGATTGAACCACCGCATGTTTGCGAATGGGACAATAAGCTCGATACTTTACCACTGAGCCATCCTCCAACCCAATGGCTCAGTGGTAAAGCATCGAGTATATTGTCCTCATTCGCAACATGTGGTGGTTCGATCCCAGAGAAGGCAGTATTTCTTTACTTTTCCATTATATGTCAGGGCTGCGGAGTCGTAAAATATATTTTTCGACTCCGACTCCGATCCACTCTAAAACAAAAAATTTCGAAATCCGACTCCCGCTCCATTAAACAAAAAATTTCGACTCCGGACTCAACTCCGAACTCCAGCGTCAAAATTCAAAATTTGGACTCTGACTCAGATTAGTGCCTACAGAGTTACACAGTAAAACATTTTTTTTGTTTCAACAATTTTTTTTCGCTTGCTTTTGAGAATAAAAAAATATACCACCTTTCCAATGAATCTAATCTCCAAATGCTATACGGTAAAGTACCGTAAAGACATAAAGATGCAGGTGCAACACATGACAAGCAAATATATTTCAGTTTCGGAAACAAATGTATAACGTAATTATAATGCAAATTATTTTGTATTCTTATTATAAAACAGCCATTATAAAATTAACAATTTAATACTTTCAGTTTCATAATAGTATAATAATAAAAATAATTATTATAATAATTAATAATAATAATAATAATAATCAAATAATAATTAATTAATAATAATAAATAATAATAATAATAATAATTAATAATAATAAGTAATAGCGCACTAAACAGAATCGCTTATGGAAATAAAAAACAAAAGAATTTCTGACAAAATGAAAAGAACTGGATTTTATATATTTCAGATATATATATTATATATATATATATATATATATATATATATATATATATATATATATATATATATATATTATATATATATATATAATATATATATGATATTATATATATATATAAATAAATATATTATATATATATATATATATATGGAGTTGCTAAATTACACAAAAACTCAGAAAATTCACCTTTGAGACCTTTTAATATCTATGGCGGAACGGTACACACGAATTATGCCCAATATTACTGAAACAGCATTATTCCGATCATATCTAATAACTCTTTCATAGGTTAAATCAAAGTAATGAAAAATTATGTAAATATCAAACTTAAAACTTGAAGCCAATAATATATTCGCCTCACTTGATGTAGAATCTTTGTATCATAAATGCTACCGTTTTGATACGATTGGAAACATAATTAATTACGAGAGTGCTATCACTCAAATTAAGCTAGCCCTCCACCAGATATGTTCAGAACAACATATGAGAACCTTTATTTAATTTGTTTTACTCAAACACCGTTTAAATTTAAAAGAAAACACTATAATTCTTACAAACTGATGGAGTGGCGTGGGCTCACACTGGACCTACCATTGCTGACTTCTACATGTCCAATCTGGAGAAAAAAACAAAATCCTTCGTGAAACAAAAAACACAACTTTAACTCCATATTTTACGAAGTATGTTCCGACGACACCCTCACTATTTTTAAGAACATAGATCATATACATCAGTTCATCAATAGAATTAGAATTCAAGAGTTGTCATGCTTAAAAATCACATACGAAACGAAACTTAGGTTAATAATGGTATCTGTTTTAGACATCAAAATCAATGTTAATTATGACGGACTCATTATCTACAGGCATACATGTCAAACCCACTGATAATGGTCTGTATTATGAACTATGGATCCTATTCACCGACTATTTAAAAAGGAATCTATCGTAAAAATTTTAGTTTACAGAGCATACAAACTATGTTCACAACTTGGAAAACTTTTCATGAAGAAATTTTCCCCACTGAAGTAAATTAATTAACTGTGCATCATCCACAATATTATTCAGTTGAAAAATTTAATTAACGAAACACCCTTACAAAATTATATAATAAAGAAAGTAAAAATAATCAGAAAAATCCGATAAATATTTCTTTTTCAAAACTTCCAATGCTATTTGTCAATAAGGAAGAGAAGAACCTTCCGTAATATTTGAATTCTCACCTCAAAACTAAAGACACCTCAAAAATAAAGTCAGACTATTTAACCATAGTCCAAAAAACTGACATACTTCCTTTAGCACAAGAGATGCTTTGCCGACAAACCATCACGTTGTGTAACAATTTAACTGCCCTGAGTTAGACGGTACGCCGACATATATTGGTTACACGAGATAGATTGTCGGACAGGGGCATATCAAACAATCGCTTACAGTCCCAGTGACAAAATTTTTGAACATGTTCAATCGGCCACAATGGTCAATCAACTATTAGTAATATTTCTAAACACCTCACAATATTATACGGTTCATGTGAAGTCCAGAAACTTAAAATTGCGGTGGCCTTCTACATATCAAAACACGCAACCAGACATTAGCATAAATTATATGTATTTATCAGTCAGACTCAACATTGTTGAATTTACTTATTATATATAATTTAAAGATCATTTGCTTTTGACAAGATATAATCTGCTGAAAGATGGTCTCAAGTATAGAGACGAAACGCGTCGGAAAATCTATGTAAATATATTCTTCTTCTTCTTCTGTATATTATTTTCAAAGATTATTTTAAGGAAATTCAAATTTTGTACAAAAATAAATATTTAGAACATTGGAAATAAAAATAAAAACATTTCTAATAATCAATAATAATAATAATAAATAATAATAATTAATTAATAAAATATAATATAATTTAATAATAATTAATAAATAATAATAATAATATAATAATAATAATAATAATAATAATAATAATAATAATAATAATAATAATAATAATAATAATAATAATAATAATAATAATAATAATAATAATAATAATAATAAATTAATAATAGTAATAATAGAAATTCGATCCGACTCCGACTCCGACTCCGACTCCACCTTACACAGAATCTTCGACTCCGACTCGACTTCCGACTCACTTGCACAGAGTTTTTCGACTCGACTCCGACTCCGAGAAATTGCACGACTCCACGACTCCGACTCCACGACTCCGACTCCGACTCCGCAGCCCTGTTATATGTTCTTTGTTTGATTACAAACTTATTAATTGCGATCATGCAATATTTAAACATATATATATATATATATATTATATATATAAATATATATTATTATATATATATATATAATTATATATATATATATATATATCATTATATATATATATAATTATATTATATATATATATATATAATTATTATAGTTAGTATTCGAACACTTGAGCGTGGACACGCTTTTCAGATAGGAAGGATAGAGGTTTATAGGTTCTGAAACTTGGATAATAGATCTATTGAGGTATTAGCTCAAAAACCGACGAGTTTTCCAAGTCGTTAGGATGTATATAGGGGGTACCTCCCCCCGAGAGCGTAGCTCAAAATGTCGCTTACGCCCTTGTTGCGGCTTCCGAGCGGGTGAGATTAGGCCTAAATCGAGTTAGGCTTGAGCGTGATGACGTAAATCTTGTTGTAGACGAGATTACGTCAACCCCCTGCGTCCCCCGTAAGGGGGGACGCTGCCCCCTAAAAAATTAAATTGTTCGTAGGGTTGAAATTTGGCTAGTGTATAGAAGAAGGAGAAAGGAGTCTGACGTAATCTCGTCGTAGACGAGATTACGTACCCCTGCGTCCCCCCGTAAGGGGGGACGCAGCCTACTAAAAAATTAAATTGATCGTAGAAGGCTGAAATTTGGATAGTGTATAGAAGAAGGAGAAAGGAGTCTGAATCTATAGAGTTTGAGTAGCAACGGCACCAGTGCTGGCTCCGATGCGGTGCAGGGCTAGTAGATATTTGTATAATAATACAATATAGGTGTTAAAATATATGTTTATAAGGATGTAGATCACGACTAGGGGTGTTTGAGGCTCCCTCATGACGAAGCGGGTTGTGTCAACATGCCCCTGGCTGACGCGTGTGCGCGCCCGCAGGCGCGCCCACCGGCTCGATCCGACGTGAAATGTGCGCGTGCACGCGCCCGCAGGCGTGGCCGCCGGCGCGGTCCGACGCGAAACGGGCGCCCCCGCTCTTGCATGCGTGAACCTGAGAGAGAACGCAACCGTGTTCTGTTTTCTTTTAATAAATTTTATATTTTTTTTTTTTAGCTTACGAGTGAGCTTTTGTTTTTGTTTTCAACTTAATTTTTTTCAAAAATTTATTATTTTTTATTTATTTTTTTAATTTATTTTTGTTTTTACTAAAATTTTTATGCTTTTCATGTTTATAACGTAAAAATTTACGTCTTTACATACCCTAAATCAGTAAATCATTAAATCAAACCATCATCCAACCATCCTTCTGTCCATCCGTGATCTATTGATCTATTGATCTATTGATCTATTGATTCAAGTCATATTTTTTATTAAAATTGTTATGTTTTACATACCCTAAATCATTAAATCAGTAAATCAAACAACCCTCCCCACCCCCATTCCCACCCATCTAATGATCTATTGATCTATTGATCTATTGATTCAAGTCATATTTTTTTATTAAAATTGTTATGTTTTACACCCCTTAAAGCAGTAAATCTTTAAATCATTAAATCAAACTGCCCTCCCCACCCCTCCTCCTACCCCGCTATGATCTATTGATCTATTGATTCAAATCATATTTTTTAATAAAATTGTTATGTTTTACACACCCTAAAACAGAAATCATAAATCATGATTCAAGGGATCCTCTTTCAGACCTCCTTCTTATTCAAAGATCTATCTGTTCTATTAGCTAGTGAACCATTTATAACATATAATGCCAACATTTTCTATACATTTAGTCATTCAGGTGCACTTCTAGAATGGACGTTGGTAAATTTATGTTCCGTGCTCCTGCTACATGTCTTGTGTCAGGTCCTACAGGATGCGGGAAAACCTTTCTGTTATTAAACATTTTAAAGAGGCGTCGAGATTTTCGAATAACAACCTGTTTAAAATTCATATGGCTGCTACAGTGTTTACCAAGAAAAGTTTTAAAGAATACAAAGTATGTAATCCAATTTCACGAAGGTTACTATGACATAAAAGCTCTCAATGTTTTACTGGGCCACTAAAATTATGAATCCTGATGATTTGCATGCATAAAAATTGATGAGATATAGCAAAAAACTTTCACAGTACTCTCATCATTTAACCCATCACAGTATTTTTTATAACGCAAAATATCTATTCATCAGAAATAAGTTATATGAGGATGTCGTTCTTTAAACACACATTTTATCTTGTCGGACAAGAAGGGAATGAGTCAGGTCCAAGGTTGTGGCTACCCAAATGTTCCCTACTAAAACGTAAAGAAATTTTAAAGGTATATAAAGAAGTTACATATATATATACCGCACGGTTATTTACTCTGCGAGCTTCATCCTAAGAACACGTATAGAGTGTTACTGCGTACAAATATCTTACCTAACGAGATTGAGACAGTATACATACCTGAATAATGAGTACGCTAGTAGCAGATTATTTACCTCTTATGAGAAATTTAAAAACCTGAAACCTTCTGAAAAACGTAAAACTAATCTGTGAAGATGAAAAATTTATACAATGTATAGCAGAAGTATGCATAATTGTTTATAAAGAAATGTTCTTTAAAACAGGACCTCAGAAGGTAAATTGCGCCGTCATGAAACATCATTTTAAAAAACTTATGCTGGTAACGTAAGAAACTTAAAAATAAAAAGAAGCTATTACAGAAAAGGCGGAGGTGTGTGTTCCTACCTTTACTCTTTTCCGTAATAGCCCCTTTGATAACCAAGTGGCTTGCACAATGATGAAGAAGGAGTGGTTTTACCCTAAGCGATTATGGAAGTTGAAATATAACACAGAGAGCCCTACCTCTACAACAACAACAAACAACAACAAACAACAAACAACAACAACAACAACAACAACAACAACAACAAACAAACAGTTCGAACAACCTCGATCAAACCATCAACTGACAACAGATTGGGTATAACCCTTATCAACCTTGATTCAAAGCACCGTTTGAGTTTATTTGATCGGCAAGTTGAGCAGCATAATTAATTACGAAAAGGAAACTGCATCAAATTATTTAACTCTGACGTTAACATTCATGAAAAAAGAATCCTATATCAAATTGCTATACAAAAATTAGTAGATCTTAAAAAGTATTTATTAAAATCCTCCAAGGAAGATTCAGCTCTAGCAGCAGATACTAAGATTGATGTGAAAAGAAGATAATTTTAAACATGTACTCAAGGAAAGCTTGACCAATGAGGAGTAAGAAAACGGTTTAGCTCATACTATAATATTTTAAAAGATCAGATTACATGGAATGAACTCGGGCAAATCATTATTGAATGGAGAAACAATAGCTGGATCGAATAATTGTTGACTTGATTATCTTGATCTCTCGCTGGATTGGAAGAAGGCTCCTTAAGCAGGATGGGACACAGAATCAAACAAAGAAACCTTCAGGGATAGAATTTTTCGAGAAAACTTTAATCGCAGAATAACAGAAATTAGTCGGATCTGAATAATATTCCAATGTCTCCTAGACCTGCCGCGAGTCCCTCTGGTACTTCTTTTGCATCGGATAGATTAAAGCTGATAAGTAGAAGTACATTACGTTCAAGTGTTGGAAGAATAAGAAAAAAACCATTCATCGCTTCAAAATGGATTAGTTCCTAATTATTTATTGTAATTTTTTTTATGATGATTGCATTAGTTGTAATTTTTAAAGTATGATATATAACCTCATGTATATCTTTCTGTATACACCTTCTATGTTTTTAGACGTAATTTAAAATGTTAATTTATTTTATAAATTAAAAATAAAATATTTCGAGTATAAATGAATAGTAATTTTTATTGTTAGATTCTTGTAGAATCATGGAAGCAAGGAAGCAGGTCGATAAATATTACTATGTGTGTGAAAAACAAACCATACAGTTACGGTGGTTTTTTCAAGGTTTGCTCAAAGTTTCCTCAAATTAATAAAAAAAGAATTGAAAAAATTTTTTAGAAGTGAGGATGTGCTTTTACCCTACTAAACCTACGAAAAAGAATTTCCGACACGGAAAACTATAGCCCCGCATTTAGATAACTTATGGCAGCTAGATTTGACGGATATGATAAAATATTAAATCTTAATGAATGGGTTTCAATATATTCTTTTTGTGAATATATGTATATTCCCAATACTTATGGTTAAGGGTTCACAAGATAAAGAAATCAAAGAACTGTTGTACAGCAGTCAAAGAAAATTATACATTAAGATGCGTACATGTCCTCAATATGATATTGAATATATTATCAATTCTGTAGGACAAAGAGTTCCAAGAAATAAGTTTACTGAGTATACATAGATACACACAACACGTTTTTCAGTTAATAAGCTGGCAATAGTTGAAAGAGTACAAAGAACTATAAAAGAAAGAATGCATAGGTATTTCACGAAGATGAATACATTTAAATATTTCGATATACTACAAGACCTAGCTTACTCCTATAATAGGTCTTATCATAGAACGCTTAAGAATACCCCTATAGAGATGGTGAAGACAAAACCAGCTGTACCTATCAACTTAATGGGAAAAATAAAAGATAACACGGGTGTTAAAGTAGGAGATTATGTGAGAGTATCCAGGACTGATGAAAATTTCAGAAAAGGGTATGAAGCTGGATGGTCGAGAGAAGTTTTTAAAGTAGATACCATCAGAGAATTCCCGAGAGACAGGTTAAAATTATACTATCTTGAGGATTTAGACGGTGAAAAAATAAAAGGAGGATTCTATAAACAAGAAATACAGAAAATACGATTTGATCCTAAGAGTCACGAATATAGAAAAAATAGAAATAGAAAAAATATTAGGATCTAAAGGGAAAGGTAAAAATAAATAGTATCTTGTCAAATGGGTAGGTTACCCTATGAAGTTTAACAGTTATATAAATGCTAGCGAAATTAAGAAACATTGATCAGTTTACTTTGTGAGCATGGAAAGTGAAAATCATTTCTATTTAACGTTACCATCATCGGCCTCTATGGACTTAATTCCGGAAAATAAAATATCGGACTTTACTACAGAGTTATTGAGTCCCTTAAAACTCGAACGAGAAATGTATGAAGTTGGGTTATGCGAAATGATACTGAATGTCGTTGTAGAGATATGCCTGAAATCACATATGCGATTTGATAATATTAGAAGTGCTTGAGGATTGTTAAAAACGCACGATTAAAAATTAACACAGATATGAAGTGTTATCGAGAGAGAGCCGATAGAGAATATTTCTTTGAAGGAGATATTTAATAAAACAGAGTCTCTATAAATCTCTTTACCGATGTATTTACGTAGATTTCGAACAAGCAGATTTAAATCAAGGTCGTATATGTAAAGATTTAGTGTTTCTTGTTTAATAGAACATTCAACGAGGACAACGTGTTAATCACCTTCAAGTTCAAGCTCTAGCAAACCTGAAAGATAGAAGATTATTTATTTTCCACACTTCAGACTGGTTTCGAAATGTAGTTATTTACGTGATGATACAATATTGAGAATTAACGATATCAAAGCGCCTCTAAATGAATTAATACATTATATCCCCACGATGAGTATTTAGATAAGCTTGTAGCGAAAAGCAACACCGATGATTCATTACATTTTGTATGTAACCCTTCAAAGATGTTACACGATCCTGGTGTAGCGTATGTTTACAGCCATATTGTAGAACCCCAGTATGTTGGAAACACTAAGGCACAGTTACTAAGAGTGATACATTTTCCTAAAGATGGCAGAGTTATAAGTTTTCCTAGTGTACACTATATACCTCTGAATAATGCTCAATTTAGAACCGTAAGAGTGTATATAAGAGATGTCGAAGGGAACCCTTACCCATTCACACCTGGTACGGCTGTGTGTAAAGTGCATATACGGAAGAAGCTCCGATAGTGTAAAGAGTCTGACCTGTAAATAAGTATTTGTGAAACAATAAGCATGTCTACCGACGATCATTTCTATTTAACGTTGCCCTCATCGGCCTCTAATGGATCACTCTGCTAATAAAATATCAGGACAGTATACAACCCAATTATTGAACCCTATAACTTTTGATCGAGAAATGTATGAAGCAGGATTAAGTGAAATAATTCTTGACGCATCTGTTGAGAATATATTAGAGTCCCCTTCGGCATTTATAATATTTAGAAGTGTTGAATATGTTAAAAATGTGTTAAAAATTAAAGCTAGCACAGACATTATCGTACATGATGAAAAAGAATATTTCTATGAAAAATATTTCATAAGTAGGGGTCTTTACAAATCGGTTACTGATGTGTTCATGGCCTTAAACAAAAAATTTGAAACAAGTCTGTTATGTAAAGATTTAGTGTTTCTTGTTAATAAAACCGTTAACGAAGATAACGTGTTAATCACCATAAAATCTCAAACTCATGTGAATCTGAAAGATAGAAGTTTATTTATTTTTCATTCTTCAGCCTGGTTTCGTAAATGTAATTACTCACATGCAAACTCAATATTAAGAAATAACGATATCAAACCATCTCTAAAGGGATCTAAATACGTTAGTATACCAACGATGGAAGAGTATGTCTCAAAAAATAGAGCCAAGAGTTCATTACATTTTTCTTTAATGCATGCTTGCCTGCTAAGATGTTTCAAGATCCTGGTATGGCCTATGTTTATACAGATATTGTAGACATTCAGTATGTAGGGAATACTAAATTCCTCTTATGCATAAGAGTAGTTAAATTTTCTAAAGGTACAGAGTTATAAGATTCTCCTAATGTTCACTACTTACCGTTGAGTAAGACCCAACTGAGTTCGATTCGGTATTTATATAAGAACTGGAAGGTAATACCATTACCCATTCACGACTGAGATAGCAGTTGTAAAGTACACATTAGAAAAAGCTCCCGTTAATAATAATAATAATGAAACGAAGAACGTGTCTTCAGGGGTTCAAGAATGCAGAAGGGATATGGTTTAGGTGGATTTTTCGCCTTCGTTGTTTCAGACGTGCTATCCTATTGTTAAAGCATATCAGGAGGTAAATACCGTCCGCTAAAAAACAGCATAGGACGGTATAGATACTTATCCAGGATATTATGGGCGGTACTCTGACCCAAATCGAACAGCTGTAAAACTCGACTAGCGATGCTTCTGATGAAATGTATAGATGATGTTTAAACGTAAAAATATTGACGTAAGATGAGCTGGTCAAAGGTGCAGGTGCCGTAAAAAACCGTATAAGAGGAATAGGAAAACAGGACCACTAAGAAAAGGTGTATTGATGTGTTTGCCCTTTAAAAACGAAGATAAGTGGTAACTTTTTTTTTTTTACATAAACATGACAACTGTAACTATTTCGTATATAAGGAATGTCTATGTGACAACCTGCAACTTATTTCGATATATAAGGAATGTTTTAAACAAATCTCCTTATCATTTATAACATCGAAGCCGATGTGTACCCAGCAAGATGCTGATTTCCTCCAAATCCCTCCATAAGCGCCAGACTGTTGTAAAGAGTAAATTGGACTCTTCTTCCATGAACCCGTAGCACAGAAATCCAGTGTAACGATGAATCCAACATTTAATTAGTATTAATGCCCGTTCACGCACACAAATACAGAGTACTCTCGATATTCCAATTATCCCTTTGGCACTTTCTGATCAAATATACTTTGACCCTTAGCGAAGTGTTTTTATATCTGAAGGACTAAGCTAGTAAACCGAAGATGCGTTCAATCTCACAGGAACCGATCACATAGTATTCACCGAGACAAATTTCCTGTATACGGTTTAATCAACTTTGAAGTGTTTTAAAATGAAATCTCTAGGAGCATCAGGCTGCAAGTACCCTTATCGGATATTATATTGAACGTTTACTAAATTATTACTCATAGATGCGAAGGGAGTCTCATCTCAAAATCCATGTGGATTATACAATTTAAATATGTAGAGAAACATAAGCCCATAGCTGCATAAGTTCTAAAAATTAACACGTATGAATATTATGGACGTGTAAACGGGGATAATATATTCTCTCAAGAAAGACTTATTCTACTATCAGTGGACACCCCGCATCAGGTATAACTTTAGATCTAACACCGAATTTTGCTCTTAATGGTTAAAAGATGCTGTTTTAAGCAACAAGACTTACTGTCACCTGATGCTCTTTATTCTATTTAAATTACTGGATGCTTATCTTTATATACGTAAAGTGAAATTATCTCCCATTAAACATATGGGAAATATGAGAAATCTCTTTGACCGATACAGCAAAATATCCAATCATGAGAATTGAGACTAAAATTTTAAACTTTACCAAGGATTTCGAGTATTAATATACCTAACATCGTCCAATGGTAGCTTACCTTCAAAGTAATAATCAGATTGG
>JABUQX010021098.1:50000-51999 GCA_015478945.1 Trachelipus rathkii | reverse complement strand
CATTATAGAATACACCAAGCCTAAAACATGTTCATGCAAATCCACAAAGCACTCTAGGGCTTGTCAATAACTTTCAACTATATATTATTTTACAAAAATTTCAATTTATTGTAAATTATTATATTTTAAAGATATTCTTAGTATTATTCCAATAATTACATTATCAAAACTCTAATTAATTATAAAAAAAAACTATAATAGCTGCTCACTCATCAAAACCAGACAAAATGTAAACAAAGAATAATCGATCATTAATGGCATTATCAGTCGACTTAAAATATCGATTCAATTACTACTGTAAACAGTAATCGATGGTTACAATATCGATTTTATTATAGAAAAAAAAATAGGAAACAATAATCGATGGTTACAATATCGATTTTATTACAGAAAAACAATATTATCGATACCTACTCTTTCCCCAGAGCCAGGAAGAAGCCAAAGAAATCCAAAATGGAAAGTGTAAAAATAAATTTTTCACACAAAAAAAGTGTGAAAACCGCCTTAATATCATAAATCAGGACATACCTTTTTTTCGAAGGAATATAATACAAAACATTAAGATATTCAAGAAAAAAGACAAATTGATTTATCGGGACAGTGAAAATGTCCCGACAAATCACGTGCTGTCCCGGTCACGCAGGTGTGTATCGCTATGACTGTCCCGATAACGTAAGTAAGCTACACACCACACACATTTGACATCACACAACTCATTTTCACCGTTTCCTTTCATCTTTGTTTCAATCACAGTATGCAAATCAAATTTGCCCTTTCTAAATATATTCATCACCTCTCTCCTCTTCTCCTCAACATTTATTTCTCTGACATTTCATGTACCCAAACGATTCATACATTTTCGCAGAAAGATAGAAGATCGGCTATGTCTGTAAGATGTTGTCTTGAAGTGGTGTGTGGATAAAGTATGTGCTTATGATATGTGGATAAATGGTTATGTCTGTAAGATGTTATGTAGAGGATGAATGTGGATATGAACGTAGAAGGGAAAGGCGAACTATTAGGCACTGGAATGTCATGGGAGACCCTACATTCCATAGGTCAAATGGGATGTAATTTAATCGCAGCGAGTATTCTACCTCTATAACCTTTAAATATATATATATATATATATATATATATATATATATTATATATATATAATATATATATATTATATATATATATATAATATACTACAGATGTATTATGATTTCTATACTTTTATATATATATATAATATATATATATATATTATATGTGTGTTGTGTGTGTGTGTGTGTGTGTGTGTGTGTGTGTGTGTGTGTGTAAAAGAGGTGACTGGGTATAAATTCTTAATTGACATGAAGTAAATACAATAAAAGGATTTAATATTTTATGGGCGTTAACAGGACTCTTGAGCTGTCTTCACTAAATGATGATTATTATTATTATTATTATTATTATTATTATTATTATTATTATATTATTATTATTATTATTATTATTATCATTATTAATTAATTATTATTATTATATTATTATTATTATTATTATTATTATTATTATTATTTTTATTATTATTATTTTATTATTATTATTATTATTATTATTATTATTATTATTATTATTATTATTATTATTAATTATTATATTATTATTATTATTATTATTATTATTTTTTATTAATTCTTATTATTATTATTATTATTATTATTAGTAAGTAAGTAGTAGTAGTAGTAGTAAGTAGTAGTAGTAATAGTAATAGTAATAGTAGTAGTAGTAGTAGTAGTAGTAGTAGTAGTAGTAGTAGTAGTAGTAGTAGTAGTAGTAGTAGTTGCAGTAGTGATAGTAGCAGTGGTAGTAGAAATAATGAAAATAAAAAAAAACACTGTAAGCAGAAATAGTACTAGTAATATGATAACAGAATTGTAATGGTATCAGTGGTGGTAATATGGTTAGTATCACTTGTAGCAATAGCAGTAGCAGAAACAGTAGTAGTAGTAGTTATAATATCTCTAGC
>JABUQX010021098.1:5000-42500 GCA_015478945.1 Trachelipus rathkii | reverse complement strand
GTTAGGGTTGTCGTTTAGGGTTAGCATTGTATAAACTGGTTTGTTACATCATCTTTCGTTATTGTGTGAGAGAGAGAGAGGATTACATTCTTCTTAAAAGAGCGACAAATGAAGCTCTTCATCAGTTGCTTGTCTGACTTTAAAACTATAAAAATGGTTTCTCTCGTGAATAATAAATTTGTAAACGATATTGTAACATGGAAGATATCGCACCCAAAAGTTTTTCTTAACTTAACTTTCCGTCGTAAGACAAATGGAGAACGTTACTTTGCCTGTTCCGATTCATCTTACACCCATAACAGACCATTATTCCTATCCTGTGAAGAATTAAGTCGGGTGTTCGAAGAAGTTAATACTTGGATAAATGAAAAGTACATTTCTTCATCAGTGACAAATTCGTGGGGAGTTGCGATCAATGGCGGCGAAGAAGGTGACTCAAAAAGATTAACTCTTGTTTTTTCACTACATAACAATATTGAATCCCTTGATTTACGTATTTGGTGGAGACCTAATTCAACGGGGATATTCCGCCCCACTGCCTTTGGTGTTTGTGTAAGTGGTAAAGAAAATATTACAGCGTTTATCAAGATGCACGAAGAAATATCTAAAAGGTTGATTGAAGTTGATTTACTGGACGAACTTATTAACCTCTCGCATGGTATACTCTATACGATGTACGATGAGCACAATATATTCGAATCACAGGAAACACCAGTTATCGAGGCGCTCAACCTTGAAAAATTCACCCTCCTTTATGAAAAAGAGATGAAATCACCAGGGTACAAAGAACAATCTTTGAAAATATCAGCAAGAGATATTTATACCTATATCACAACTGAAGGTCTTGGAAGTTTAGAACAATACATCGAATGCTCACATTGTATGTTAAATGTTAAACCTTCTTAAACGAATTCAATCTTATTAAATATTTTTATATAATTATACGATTGTAATTTTTTATTATATGTATCTGTTTTAAAACATATCATGTAGATGTCAATATTAAAAATTGTTTTTTTCTTATGATGTGTTTCTTTATATACTTAACTGCTGCGATATATCTAACATACCAGTGTTTTTCACATTAATAAAGCTAACATAGCATCATATGAACTAGGAAAATAATGTACAACCGACAAACTAACGGCAACTACGCCTAATAAACTCGTTGTAACATAACAAAGTTCAACAACTTCACACCAATAAAGTAAATAATTTTTACATACAAACGTAACCTATCTTATACTTTTTCCAAGCATATTCTCTAACATATTTAACGTTAATCTTACATTGCCACAGTAACATTTATCAAAAAAATGTAACTCATAACCATACTATACCACATAATACCTAATGAGTAAAGACGAATAAAGTAAAGTTTTTAGGCTTAATCTCTTTTTAGACTCCGCCTCCTTTCAGAAAATACCACTCTAAACATGAAAAATGATTTTATACTTTAACCATTTGCATAAAGTGATACTTATTATATTTGACCCTCTGACAGGAATACACGCAATGTAGCAGTCACCATTTGGTTTTAACGATTAAATATAAATGAACATCGTTGGGAATAAGAAACTCCTCATGAAGATATGCACACATAGCGTAGAGATGCGCGGGAGAATGTCATATGTATTATACACTGTGAAAAACTATCCTACTGAAGAAAATATAGTGTATAAACATCCCTTAAATGTAATGAGATTCTTTTTTTCAACCAAGAAAGTAAACAAGAATACGACGTACGAATGAACCATAACAGTTCAAAAGGGTATATATTCTCCGTAAAGATCAACAACAACAACAACAATAGACATAGTACAAAGATAAGTTCTTTAGATACTAAACCAACGAATGTATGCTAACGTAACATTGTTTTCACATTAATAAAGCTAACATAATATCAGTAACAAGAACTAAGAAAATAATGTAACAACGACCGAATCTAACACAACTTAAAGCATTGAATAAACTGTTAACATTGACAAAGTTCCACACTTAAAACCTGTAAAGTACTGAACATTGCATACAAAACGTAACCTAATCATACTTTTACCAAACATAGCTCTCTACATATTAACGTTAATTTTACTGACCCAAGTAATATTTTAACAAGAATTTTATATAACCTTTTTAATTTATCAACAGGCAGCGAAAGTAAAATGCTATACGTAATCAAAGTTTCCACATTAAATAAAGCTAACATAACAATATCTGATCTAAGAATATGATGTACAAAGCCAAACCTAACACACCCTTATGTACGAAATATGAACTACTAACATTAACAAACTTCCTCACTTAACAGCAGTAAAGTTACTAACATAGCATACAAAAACGTAAAGTATTCACAACTTTTTCCAAGCTATTCTCTAACATATCAATGTTAATTTTAATTAACCCGTAAATAATATTTAACAAAAGTTTAGCATAAAACCGTAATCATAATACTGACAAAGAATATAATGCTAACGTAACAAATGTTTTTAACATAAATTCGTAATATTTCAATCAACAAAAATTCAACATAACCTCGTCTAAATATCATAACCCCCAGCGAATAATTGCAAACATAACAAAGTTTTAACCAAAACATAACAAAAAATAACAAAATTTTATCCTAAATAACATAAAATAAGTTTCTTTGAATAAAATATCACAGTAAAGCGCAATAATTTACTGATTTTAAAGGCAGTAAATCAGTAAATCAGTAAATCAACCACCCATCCAGAGCAGTCCCCTACCCGTCCCAACCGCCTGTGATCTATTGATCTATTGATCAAGTCATATTTCAAGTATCATTTTGGACAAACATAACATAAAAATAATTCTTTATACACTAAACGTTGAATTATGCCTTAACCAACAAAGTTTATTTCGCATCAATAAAGCTGAACAAATCATAACTGCGACTAGGAATATAATGTACAAATGCCAAAACCTACACATACATCGCGTATGAATATATCAGTTTAAACATCCTGAAAAATTTCCCTACTAGATCAAGGTCAAGTAGCTAACAGGTCTATATAATACTCGATAGTGTTCCACTTTCGAGCATATTAGCCAACAGGTAAAACCGTATTATCTAACAAAATCCTTTAACAAAGTGACCAATCTATCAAGGATACCAGCATCTTGAACTATGAAATTGACATTATTTCATCCAAGAGTGTCACTCGTTTCGAGTATAACAGCATTTGACCTATGAATAAACGTAGACATTAGCAAAAGTCTAGGGCAAACCTAACATTACTCAACAAAAACTTAACCTAGGCTCACGTTTCTAACACATCATCGTCAGTTAACACAGTAATATCTTACAAAAACTCATCATTTCTCTAACAAATCAATGTTATTTCCACATTGTCATAGTAATATTTAACATAACGTACCTAACTTACGAATAAACAGTTTTCATTAACCAAGAGTATCTAAAGCAACACATTACCTTCCGAGAGAAAACCCAGGGGGATGCGCCCCTTGAAAGGGTGTGAATCCTTCGGAGGGGTAAAGCCCGCTTACACCCCTTCGGGTGATCCCCCCTCGCAGGATTCACACCCTTTCAAGGGGCGCATCCCCTGGGTTTTCTCTCGGAAGGTAATGTGTTGCTTTAGATACTCTTGGTTAATGAAAACTGTTTATTCGTAAGTTAGGTACGTTATGTTAAATATTACTATGACAATGTGGAAATAACATTGATTTGTTAGAGAAATGATGAGTTTTTGTAACATATTACTGTGTTAACTGACGATGATTATTTAGAAAACGTGAGCCTAGGTTAAGTTTTTGTTGAGTAATGTTAGGTTTGCCCTAGACTTTTGCTAATGTCTACGTTTATTCATAGGTCAAATGCTGTTATACTCGAAACGATTGACACTTTGATGAAGATAATGTCAATTCATAGTTCAAGATGGTGGTATCTTTGATAGATTGGTCACTTTGTTAAGGGATTTGTTAGATAATACGGCTTGACCTGTTGCTAATGAATGCTCGAAAAGTGGGGAACATATGAGTATTGTTATGCACCTGCTTTAGCTCCTTTACTTGATAGTAGGGAATTTTTCAGGATGTTTAACTGATTATTCATACGCGATGTATGTTAGGTTGGCATTTGTACATTATATTCCTAGTCGCAGTTATGATTTTGTTAGCTTATTGATGCTAGAACTTTGGTTGGGTTAAGCATATATTCATCGGTTAGTGTAAAATAAGAACTTATTTTATGTTATTGTTTGTCCAAAATGATACTTGAAATATGACTGAATCAATAGTCAATAGATCACAGGCGTTGGACGGTAGGGACGTGCTGGATGGGTGGTTTGATTTAACTGAATTTACTGATTACTGCTTTAAAAATCAGTAAACTATTACGTTTACTATGAAATTTTTCAAAGAACTTATTTTTATGTTACGTTAGGATAAATTTTGTTATTTTTTGTTATGTTTGGTTAACTTGTTATGTTTGCAATTATTCGCTGGGGATTATGATATTTTTAGACGAGGTTATGATGAATTTTTTGTTTTGAAATATTACGAATTGATGTAAAACATTTGTTACGTTAGCATTTATATTCTTTGTCAGTATTATGATTAGACAGGTTTATGCTAAACTTTTGTTAATTATTACGATGTTAATGTAGAAACTTAACATTGACTATGTTAGAGATATCCTTGAAAAAGTGTGAATAGTTTACGTATGTAGCGATGTGTTAGGTATTTACTGCTGTTAAGTGCGGAAGTTTGTTAATGCTAGTGGTTTATTCGTACGTAAGGTGTGTTGGTTTGGCTTTGTACAGTCATATCTTGTTCAGGTTTATGTTATGTTTAGCTTTTCTTAAGTGGAAACTTTGGTTACGTTAGCCATACTTTCGCTGCTTGTATGATAATTAAACAAGGTTATGATAAATTCTTGTTTAAATATTACTGGTAAAATGTATAAACTAACGTTAATATGTTTAGAGATATGTTTGGTAAAAGTATGATTAAGTTACGTTTTGTATGCAATGTCAGTTTACTTTACAGATGTTAAGTGTGGAACTTTTGTTAATGTTACAGTTTATTCATGGCTTAATTGTGATAGAATCGTCGTTGTACATTATTTTCTAAGTTCGGGTTATGCTATGTTAGTTTTAATTTAATGTTGCAAAACAAATGTTACGTTAAGCATATATTCGTTGGTTAGTATCTAAAGAACTTATTTTTGTCCTATGTTATTGTTGTTGTTGTGTTGTCGAACGAGAATATATACCCTTTTAAACTGATATGGTTCATTCGTACGTCGTATTCTTGTTTCACTTTCTTCGGATTGATTTGACAGAAAGACTCTCTTACAGTTTAAGGAATGTTTCTACACTATTTTTCTTTTAGTACGGATAGTTTTTCACAGTGTAATTAGTTGAATTCCCGCATTCTCTACGCTTGTTGTTGATATCTTCATGAGGAGTTTCGTTATTTCCAACGATGTGTCATTTATATTTAATCGTAACCGAATGGCGACTGCTACATTGCGTGTATTCCTGTCAGAGGGTCAAATATAATAAGTATTTCACACTTTATGCAAATGGTTAAAGTATAAAATCATTTTTCATGTTTAAAGTTGGTATTTTCTGAAAGGAGGCGGAAGTCTAAAAAGAGATAAGCTAAAACTTTACTTCTATTCGTCTTTACTCATTAGTATTAGATGTTAGGTATGGTTATGATACATTTTTTTGATAAATGTTACTGTGTCAATGTAAGATTAACGTTAATATGTTAGAGATATGCTTGGAAAAAGTATAGATAGGTTACGTTTTGTATGTAAAGTTAGTTACTTTATTGGTGTTAAGTGTGGAACTTTGTTAATGTTAACAGTTTATTAGGGCGTAAGTTGTTAGGTTTGTCGTTGTACATTATTTTCCTAGTTCATATGATGCTATGTTAGCTTTATTAATGTGAAAACATTGTTATGTTAGCATATATTCGCAGGTTAGTATATAAAGAAACAATCATAAGAAAAAACAATTTTAATATACATCTTACATGATATGTTTTAAAACAGATACATATAATAAAAAATTACAATCGTATAATTATATAAAAATATTTAATAAGATTGAGTTCGTTTAAGAAGGTTTAACATTTAACATACAATGTGAGCATTCGATGTATTGTTCTAAACTTCCAAGACCTTCAGTTGTGATATAGGTATAAATATCTCTTGCTGATATTTTCAAAGATTGTTCTTTGTACCCTGGTGATTTCATCTCTTTTTCATAAAGGAGGGTGAATTTTTCAAGGTTGAGCGCCTCGATAACTGGTGTTTCCTGTGATTCGAATATATTGTGCTCATCGTACATCGTATAGAGTATACCATGCGAGAGGTTAATAAGTTCGTCCAGTAAATCAACTTCATTCAACCTTTTAGATATTTCTTCGTGCATCTTGATAAACGCTGTAATATTTTCTTTACCACTTACACAAACACCAAAGGCAGTGGGGCGGAATATCCCCGTTGAATTAGGTCTCCACCAAATACGTAAATCAAGGGATTCAATATTGTTATGTACTGAAAAAACAAGAGTTAATCTTTTTGAGTCACCTTCTTCGCCGCCATTGATCGCAACTCCCCACGAATTTGTCACTGATGAAGAAATGTACTTTTCATTTATCCAAGTATTAACTTCATCGAACACCCGACTTAATTCTTCACAGGATAGGAATAATGGTCTGTTATGGGTGTAAGATGAATCGGAACAGGCAAAGTAACGTTCTCCATTTGTCTTACGACGGAAAGTTAAGTTAAGAAAAACTTTTGGGTGCGATATCTTCCATGTTACAATATCGTTTACAAATTTATTATTCACGAGAGAAACCATTTTTATAGTTTTAAAGTCAGACAAGCAACTGATGAAGAGCTTCATTTGTCGCTCTTTTAAGAAGAATGTAATCCTCTCTCTCTCACAATAACGAAAGATGATGTAACAAACCAGTTTATACAATGCTAACCCTAAACGACAACCCTAACAAGAAGGATGGGCCTGACTTATAACGCGAAACTTTGTTACGTCAACATATATTGGTTGATGTTTGTATAAAGAACTTTGATTTATGTATGTTTATCCAAAAATGATACTCAAAAATGTAACTAATCAATAGATCAATAGATCCAATGGACAGAAGGGTGGCTGGATGCTGGCTGGATGGTGTTTGATTTAGTGATTTACTGCTTTAGGTATGTAAAAACGTAAATTTGTAAGTTATGAAATAAAAAGCATAAGAAATTTTATTTATTTATTTCATTTATTTATTTATTTTTTATTCTGATGGTTCTGAACCCATTATTTTCGAAATCAGACCCAATAAAATATATAAAGACACCCACATTGTTTCCATTAACAAATATTTAACAACAGGGCACCGCAACCGGAGCCGCACCGAGCCCAAGCTGTCACTCCTACTCCTTCTGAGTCAGACTCCTTCTTCTTCCATTCTTTCCCCTCTTTATTCATCTCTCCATCCTTCTTCATTCGCTCCTTCGGTCTCTGTTTTTCCCCCACTGGTGCTCTTTTTTTTTCATCGGGACCCTCCTACTGGGTGGGCTCCTAGACACCCTATATCGGACTTATAACCTTCAATATTCGACTCTCGACCTCTGATAACCCCTCCCCATATAAGGACACCACATCTGTTGTATACGACTGTTTATTAACTCAGCACCGCAGTAAGCTTCTCAGCACCGACCGGACCAACTCCAACACTTCACATTCAGTTTTTCTAGAAACTCAACTCTGAATCACTCTCCACGCAAATTCAATCAATTACGAACACTTTACCCAGCACACCCTTTTTAAGTGGGGGGTTGGGGTCCCCCCTTCGGGACCCTCGGAACGTAACCTCGTCTACGAAGAGGTTCCTCCCCATCTAACACCCATCCAAATTTTAACCCAATACGATAACCCTATCCCATGTAGATGTATATTGAACTCGGAACCGGATGCGAAGAAGAAACCGCGGGTGGAAATAATAACAATAATAATAATAATAATAATAATATAATAATAAATAATAATAAATAATAATAATAATAATAATAATAATAATAATAATATATAATAATAATAATAATAACTAAAAAACATTCACAACACATATTCATTCCAGTAGCTAAGCGGTGCGTCGGTGCGTGCGGTGGGTGCGGTGCGGTGCGGTGCGGGGCGGGGCGGGGCGGGCGGGAAGTCTGGGAGCCGGAAGCCGGAATCCGCGGCCGGAGTCGAATCCCTGCGAAGGCAGTGCGACACCTGGCAGCTTGAGTCGATGGCTGGGAAGGCGAACCAAGACTAGACAAAAAGTCTCCGAAGATGACTGAAATCGGCATTCGAACGCAAAACAAGCGCTGACGGTGGAGACGCATTAGAAGGTGACGAAGGAGACGCAGAAGGGATATTAAAACAACTCTAATAATAATAATAATAATGTGTGTGTGTGTGTGTGTGTGTGTGTGCGCGCGCGCTCTCGCGCGCTGACGTAATCTCGGCTGCGCCAAGATTACGTCATCACGCTCGAATCTAACTCTCGTTAGGCTTAAACTCAGCCACTCAGATCAAGCAAAAAAGAGCGTAAACCAAATATCGGCGTCCACCCTCGGGGTGACCCCCCTCATATACATCCACAGACTTGAAATTTTACACGATTCGTCCTTATCACCATACATAGAGTTAATATTCCAAGTTTAAAGCAGAATATCTTCTTATACTTTTTGAGAAAAAGCTGCCACCGGTCAAACTGTCGGAATACTACTAAATGAGTTCAAATAAGTTTCATGAGTGTGAAATTGGTGAGGTCACATCTAATGAAACCGTTCGATATTAATTCGACACTAAGCCATGAAGGTTCCACAAAGAGGAAGGGGAAAGAAAGGCCTGTTGTCTGAGAATACTTTGAAAGAGCTCGAGCAGAAAATTTTCTTTAGTAAAGTGGCAGACACAGGAATCGACTCCTAAGGCTATCGAAGTAGTCAAATTCTGCTTCCATTTACGTACTATTAAAAATGGACTCTAATCGATTGCTTGAAACGAAATAATTCGCCTGTACGACTTCGGACTGTTTTTTTTTTTTCTAATTTCGATTTTATCTAAAACAAATGGATCAAAACTGAGCTTAGTTTTGATCTGCAGAGCTTATAATCTTGCAATTACCTGACGTACATAATTTACCCAGCATAACTGAGATTAGTTTTCAAGTGCGTTAACTGGAAGTTTCTTAGTAATATTAGACTTGATTCAGGTTAATTTAATATTCCGGCAGGTGAACATAGTCATAGGGTTTTACCTGTTACTTGTCCTTTAGGTACAATTTCCATTTTCATGGTTTAGTTCAAGGATTAAGAGTTAATTTTATTAGGTAAATATAAAGAGGTGGCTATGTTATTTAGACTATTTTAATTTGCAACTTAATATACGAAGAAGAACATTTGATATGGTTAGATGAAGTTTTTAAGAAGTTACAATATCAAGAATTATGGAAAAAAAGGTGTTTCTCCCAATAAATGAAATAAGTGCAAGCAATATTGAATGTTGCAACCTAAACCATCAAGAAACTTAAAGCTTTTTCTTGGGATGATCACTTTTTTTTTTTTTGCTGAAACTAGCAAGGGCCAGTTTCAAGTATTAAATCCATTAACCAATTGATTAAGGCAGTCTTACTCTAATAGAGAAAAGTATTGTGAATGAGACTAAGAATGGATCATTTAGAGAACAAAAAAAGCTTACCACCTTATCAATATCCTAAGATGTACTACATTAAGTTATACGTGAAGACAAGCGAGTGATGTGTCTAGTGACTTTTTAGGAGGTGCTAACGAGAATGCAAGTTTTTGCTTTTCATATGTGCAGTATTTAAATAATAGCATGAAAAAGAATAATGTCAAGCAAGTTAGGAGATTTTTTGTATAGCTAAATGTCTGCGTAAATACGGATATCTATTAGATGGGATTAAATTACAATACATATTTGTTGCAACGAAGCAATATTAAAATAAAATTTAAAAAATAATGAAACAGATCTAAATTTTTAGGGAACTTCGTTTATCAAATTTTATTGATGAATATAATGTATCTTTGAAATTAATTATTAGATCACAAAATAAATAATCGAAATATTTAAATGAACAAGAAAGAGTTAGTGCGCTTGAAGCAGCAGTAGAAAATAACAGAGAGGAATCTAATGTTAGGTTTTAATTTTTTTTAGAGGAGGCGCAGCTTATACCTTTACCAGTCAATGGCGGCTTTGAATTAGCCGAGCCGGTAGCTGTATCCAACCTCAAATGTTTTCGACAATAAAGGAGGTTCCCCTGAGAATCTCCGACCCTAGTACCCTTATAGAGCCATTTTGTCCCCTCTCCTCCAATCAGGAAACTTCTATATATGAGAATAATGACGTATAAACTGGTTTTGAAAAATCACGAAGAGTTCAAATTGGAAGCTGGTTATTGGAAGCTTGTTATAGCAAACAGAATGCTCATGGTGAATTACTAAACAATAAAAACATTGTGAACAAACATTTTGCAAATTTTTTAACGTTTTATAAAAAAAATGTGAAAGAAATTATGTAGAATCTTAATGAAGACATTAAGACATTAACAGATAATATAAGTTGGAGGTGAATATATTAAAATTTATTAAAACATAATAAAAAAAGTTGTGTCATCCCTTAAAGTAATTAGGAAGGATTTTCTATATCAAAAGAAAGAAATATCTTTCTTTGGTGGTTGACATCTAAAAATTCTGCCAGAATAATCGTGTTCGAAAATTACATTAATGACGTTATTAAAAAATTCTATTCGCAGGGCCATATCGGCATCAAACGTTTTTTGATAGCTTTAAAATCCAATCTGAATTTTCGTGTAAAGATCTTTGAAAAAGCTTGTATAACTTGTTTAAAAAATAAAATTGGATGTACTATCATTCCTCATTTTAGCCGACATTTCTCAAAAAACTGCCGCAGAGTAAAGGTTACATATATCTTTTAACTTTTATAGATCGCTAGAGTAAATATATTTACTTTTCCGTTAAAGGATTCAAATACAGAATCTATAATGCATGTTTTACTGCATGAAATGTTTCCTTTTTGCGGCGTTATCCATAAACCTGTGACCGACCAAGAATCTCAATTTAAATATAGATTTTTCAAGAAGTATGTCAAATGCTCGGCATGAAGCACCAGGCCACAGGTCCATATGCACCTAGCTCAAATGGGATATTAGTAAAAGCTCACGATTCAATAAAAACTTGCTAAAGATGTATTTTAAATGATGATACTACTAAAAATTTTAAAATAGTCAAATCCTTCCATTCACCTTATATTTTCTAAAAATAAGTCCGGTCTTATTAGTGCTCGGGGAAAATCTCCTCACTCCCGGATATTTAATACAGAATAGGTTACAGGACCAAATGATAGATTACATTTGTTATTAAAAAATTATCTGCGCTTATGGTGAAACTGCTATCGCCTCATTTTCATTTTAAAACCGACATGTGTTCTTGCCTAAAAATTTGCATAAAGCTAAATTTATTTTCATTCGTAATTTGGAAAATTTATCTGAGAGATATTCTTGGTCCTTCAGAATAATAAGATTTATTAAAAATAATGTATAAGTAATTAAAAATGGTAAGGAGGAAGTTGAAAATTGAGAAATGTAAAATTTTTCTATAGAGAAAAATGTAAAATGTAAAATTATTCTATGGATGAAAGTAAAAAGGAAAAAAACAAATTAATAATTAATAAATTCTTTTTTTACAGATGTTTTGCAATATTTTTATACAAAGGTTTCTAAAGTTTGGAATTAAATTTTATTTGACTTTGAAAGTTATTAAGAACGATAACAAAATTGTTGTAAAATTTGATCTTTTTTCTATGTTAGAATCTTTCTTAAACTTCGACGTTGGTGTGTTGGGCAGAGAAAAAGGCGTTGTTAGAATGATGGATAATGGAGGAGATGAAGTGTCCTTCTTTTTGTTGCGATGTTTGGGTTTGTTAATCTGAAAAGAATTTTAAGCATTGGTAGAAGCGTTAGCAGTGGTAAAAAGGAGGTTTAAAGAATGTAATAAGAATAAGTTATAGAATGAGCACTGGTAAAGTCCATTGTTAGATGGTGAGCAACTGGAAATGGTGTCTGAATTATAGTGCTCACAGAATAATTGTGATGAAAAAAATAGAAGGGGTGAGCATAATGTTTAAGAAAGTTTGAAAAGGAAAGTGACTTGGGGTTGAAATTATATCCTTGGTTGATGTGATACCTTATCTTTGAAGTTTTCCGGTGTTTGAATGATAATCTTTTATCTGTTTGAGTATAGTTATAGCAAAACTGTGTCTGCAAACAAGAGGCATTAAGGATTAAGTTACAAAGTTTCAGCAGAACAATCTTAGGGGCTGTTAGGTTGAGAAATTATAAAAGAATGCGCATATAGGAGTTGTGTGTAAAAAGGGCTTAAATGAGAAATAAGGTAGGACATTATCGTATAGTCACCAGAAAGATGATATGATAATTCGTTTAGTTGCCGAGTTATAATGGTGGAGCACTGGAATCGCACTGGGCTGAGGAACCGTACATTAAAGTAGATTTATCAGTAAAAATTGCGAGGAGAGAATATAATTAGCAAATAGAGGGGTCATTAACAGTACTGAATAACAGGTTCTGTGGAGTATGTTTGGGCTTTGATCAGGAGATTGAAAAACACCCCACTTATGACAAGATAAACCAATCGAGTACTCACATCTCTAGAGCCCCAGGTGTTTTTCTATTCCTTACAGATTTCAGTTGGGGGTAAAAAACTGGACGTAAAAAATGCGGCCCCCCCCATTCGACTTGCGTCATTTCTTCTACTGATTTCTGACTCCGCGATGCTAGCACCTCCACCCGCCCATCTGAATAATATATATATATATATTTAATTATTATTATATATATATATAAATTATATATATATATATAAATATATTATTATATTATATATTTATATAATAATATAAGATTATAACTTATAACATATATAATATAAATATATATTATATAATATATAAATTAATAAATATATATATATATAAATATTAAATATATTATATTAATATATTATATATATATATATTATATACCACACAATTAAATTATAATTATAATAATATTATATATATAATTATATATAGTATAGATATATATATATATATATATATATATATAATTTATACAAAAATATAGATATATATTATATATATAGTATAATATAAAATTAATTAATATATATTATAATTTTATTATATATATATATTATATTATTATATATATGAATATTATATTACATATATATATATATATATTATTTAAATAAATATATTAATAATATATATATAATATATATAATTATTATTTATAATTATAATAATATTATATTATATATATATTTATAATTATGTTATATATATATATATTATATATTATTATATATATTAAATAATTATAACATATAATATATATATAAATATTATATTATATTATAATATATATATATAATTATATATATTATAATATAAGATATTATACTATATATATTATATAAATATATTTAAATATTATTAAAATATAATATAAATTATTAAAAATATTTATAATTATATAATATATATATTAATATATATATATATATATATATATAATATATATATATTATATAAATATATATATAAATTATATTAATAATATATATATTAATATTATATATATATTAAATATTATATATAATAAATATTATTATATTATTATATATAAATATATAATTATATATTATATAATATATTAATATATATATAATATAATATATATATTAATAATATATATATATATTAATTAATAATATATGATATATATATTTTAATATTATATTACTATATATAATATAGATTTTATATATATATATATATATATTTAAGAATATTAATATTATCTATTAATATAATATATAATTAATATATATATATAATATAATATTATATATATATATATACTTATTATATATTAATATAATATATATTTTAAATATATATATATAGTTAATATATAAATATTATATATATTAATATATATATATATATATATATATATAATATATATATATATATATTATATATTTAATTTAATTATATATTTATAACTATATATATAATATATATTATATATAATATTATTATTATATTTAAATAATATATATAATTATATTATATATAAATTAATTAATATATAAATATATAAGATAATATAATATATATATATATATATATTTATATATATAATAATAATATTAACTTCTCATATATTTATTAGGATCTATATAAATATATATATATTTATTATATTATATATATATATATTTATTATAATATATATATATTTATTATTTTATATATTATATATATATTGTAATATATATATATAATATTATATAATTATATATATATAGCTCTTTTTATAGACAAATACTGTTGTGTTTTAGTGTATTATAGAAAACTATATATGGTTTTGTTATTATATATAATATATATTATATATATATTATAAATATATTATAAATATAATATAATATTTTATATTAATATTATATTATATATATATTATTATTATTTATATTATAATATATATATATATAATATATATTAATATATTTTTTTAATTTATTTTTATAATAATTTTTTATATATATAATATATAATATAATTATATAATATTATATTATTATATATATATTGATCTGTTTATGCTTTTTACGTTTCCTATTTTCTAAAGAGATGATTATATCAGATGAAATCATATTAATAAGGATCATTTTTTATTATAAAAAAAAATTTATTAATTATCTATATATATATAATTAATATATATTGATATAATATAATATATTTATTATATATATATATTATATATATATTGATAATATATAATAATTATATATAATATATATTATATATAATATTATATATTATATATATTATATATATATATATATAATATATATTATTATATATTATTGTTGTTATTATAAATTTTTTCTATAAAATATGTTATATAATATATATAATATATATATATATATAATATATATATAATATATATATATATATTATATATATATATATAATTTTAATATTATTATATTTTTTTTAATTATATATATATATATACAGTTTACCAGTAGAGAAATTTTATAATATCAATTTCTTTATTTTACTAAATACACGTTAAAAGAATTTAAAATTTTTATATATATATATATATATAAATATAATATATTATATTATATTATAATAATATATATATATATATATATATTATTAATATATATATATATTATTATATATATATTAACAGTGCAATCTTCAGCAAAATAACGGTGTAATTGGGACCGGACCCTCGCCGTTAAGTGAAAAACGGTAAGTGAATTAAGGCTTTTTTTTGAAGCCTCGCGAGTGCCTCCAAGCAAAACTACGTACTATGTACTAATATATATACTAAGGGTCCCTGACCCGTTCCTAAATAGAAAAGAGAAATTTTACTTTTTACTATTGATTAAAAAAAAAGATTAAAAAATGTTTAATACAATATTTTTTATTTTGAAGGATGCTACAACTTCTCCACGCTTAAAACCCCCCCCAAATTTGGGGGGGAAATTTTGGGTTTTTTTTTTGGCGAATCTTAATCGTCTGACTACAAACAAATTCCCTTCGTCTTTGCAGATCGGCTGATAGTGATTTTGTCTGTGGAGAAGGAATGCTGAGTTGATGCAATGAGTTGCAATAGAAGCTCTATTGAAGAATTATGCACAATAAGAGCCTTCTTCATAGAGTGCCTCTTCTTCTTCAGTAGAACTTGCTTATAACATGTAATGGCATTTGTTTGCAGCATTAAATTTGGGACGGATCTTTCAAAAGTTTTATTAATAAATTTATTTATACAGAAATAATAGTTTGTAAAATGACGAGATAGCTTGCAGATTATGTAGTGATCTTTAAACACACGCATTGCCCATGCTATTGCTCTTCATGCAGTTTGCGATAAGCGACAGTTCGTATCGTGCGTTGTCCTCCACGCACCAAACACTGGATAGTTAAAAGCGCCGTTATTGCGAAACGGCCGTTTAGCGCAACCGTTCAGTTGCGGGGTGCTTACTTTATATAGTAATATAAAATATAGTAAATTTATTATATAATAATATATATATTTATATATAATATATATATATATATTTATATAATATACTTATATTATTAAATATATTATATACATATATATATATATTATATTATTTTATAATATATATATTAATAAAATATATAATATATAATATATAAGTATTATATTATAATATATATTTATATATTTTATATTATTGATAAGTTAAACATAAATAGTGGTCTACTTAAATAAGAAAAAAAATGTCTAGATGTTTTAAAATTTCCATAAACAACATCTTTTAACTATTATATTATTCATATAATATATATATAATAAAATATATATACTATATATTATTTATATATATAATATAAAAAAAGGAAGAAATTAAAACATTAATGAGAAAGGCTTCTTTCCTTCATTCCATTTCTCATAACAAATGTATAAAAGAATTAAATAAAATTAAGAAATTACTAACACCTGGCAGGATTCAGGTATAAACCTATAACGCTGTGAATCGGAATGAACAATTTTAATTTTTAAAATATTTGTATATTATTCTAAAATCATTTCAAATTTTTTTTTGAATTTTATTAATATTTTAATATTTTTTGAAGATTAGGAACCCGAATTATATTCCTTTTAGTCTTGCGTTTTATTTTAGAATAAGCACAAATCAAGGTATATGTAAATAAGAAACATTGATAAAGGTAACCTTTTCAACTATGAATGGAAGGAAAGGAAGGTTATCAGTAAATTTTCATAACTTCATGTGTAGTGTTTTGAAATAATTATATATTATTATTAATATATATATATATATATATATATAGATTATATATATATATTTTAATAATATTATATATATATATTATTTTTATATTATTTATATATATATATATATATATATATATATATAAATATATGATTATATACTGTATATATTATATATATATATATTATAGTATATATTTTTATATATTATAATATATATTATATAGATATTATATATTATATATATATATATATATATATATTATATATATCAGCGAACTTTACTTAATTTACTACCTCGGGCTTTCTTCTCTCTCTCTCTCTACTCTCTCTTCTCTTATATATATTATAAATAATAATATTATATATTTAATATATATTATAATAGTATTATAATTAATAATTATATATATATATATATAATAAGAATTTAAATACTCCTTATTTAAAGTATTCTTTTATTTGTTTCAGTTTCAGTTTCATCTATATTTTCCATTTCTTTTTTAAAGTTATTTAGAATTCGTTTACATTTTGACTTTTATTTGTTATTCATTTAAAACTTCTTATATAATAAAATTATTTCTTTTAGCATATATTAAACATATTTTAAACATAGTATTTATAAACCATTTTATACTCTAAAAATTCACAGATATGATATCCTCCAATTGATTGAGCACAAAAATCACCTTTTTTATAAATGAATAAAAACGTTAACTTTAAATAATATCCTACATTTTGTTTCAATTTTACATAACCTTAATATTTATAGTAAATTTATTTTCATTTATTTGACCCATTTTAGAAAAAAAAAGAGAGAGAATTTTATTCTAATATTTATGAAATTAGTAAAAATCGAGCGTTTCTATTAATTTAATTCTATGAAGCTCACGAGTATTAGGAGTCCCTCTAGTTATATATAAATATATAATATATATATATATATATATATATATATATTATATATTATATTAATATTATATTATATATATATAATATAATAATTATATTATATAATATAAATATATATTATAAATATATATATTATATATATTATATATATAATATATATTATATATATTTATAAATATATATATTATATATTAATATATTATATATTATATATATTATATATAAATTATATATATATATTATATATATAATATATAATATTATATATTATAAATGTATAATGTACTACAACTGCAACCGATCCCAGGAAAGGGTCAAGACCCTGTCAGCGGGGCCAGCCCTCTTCTCCATCTTCCTCTATTTTTCAGGACTCTTCTCTCTTCTTCTCAGCTTCTCGCAATCAACGCATTTCAGTCTTCCAAATTTCTCCACCGAGTTCTCAAACTCTTTAGTCTTTTTCTCTCGTCTCCCACTCCCTCATCTCCTCTTGGCCCACTTTCTCTCCTGCTTTCCCTTCCCAGGATGTCCAAAACCACTCAATCTGGCTGAATCTATCTTATTTAATATGGCCTTCATTCACTCCGACCCCCTCTCTTATTTTTTCGTTTCTGTTGTCTGCCTTACAAGTCTTTCCCACTTTTCGCTCTTAAAAATACGTACATCCCCCAACCTATATTTTCTTCTATCATTCTCTGTTCGTCTTTTCCATGTCTCTACCATATAGTTAGGAATCGGTAGTTACACTCCCCTCGATCCCACCCTTTTCCTCCACATCACTTGTCTATTTCTATTTCAGTAGGTAACCACTCTCTAACAAATCTTCCCTATATACTTGAGCTTTCCTTTACTTTGTGATCTCCTGTACATTTTTATTTTTTTCCCCCTTCTCCTCTTACAAATACTCCGCTCAAATTTACTTCTTCACCCATCTTTATCTCTCCCTTCACCTCCATTTACATATTCCAGCTTTCAACCTCTCTCTCTATACCACATGGATCTCCTCTTTTCTGTATCCATTATCAGGAGCCTCTCTAAACGCATTCGCAAAAACATCATTTTCATACTTCTCAGGCCTTATCCCTCTCGCGTTAGCACTCCGTCGTTCTGAGTGTGCCAGAAATATTCACAGGTCAAATTCCTATATTCGCTCTATCACCTTTTTTTATACATATCCGGGGCCATTGCTACAAAAAAATTAAACACGGCTTTCCCTGTTTGACTCTCGTTCTCACCTCAAATTCACTCCTTAATTCTCATATTTTCTGTGCGTACTTTACATTTACTATTTCATACAATACCTCTCCAGGGTTCTCTCACTTTTTACCCACTGCATTTCTCCTCATCTAGCACTTCTCATTTTCAGTCTCTCCCTGGCACTGGAAATCAAAAAGGTTTCCTCAATTATTAAAGCTATTTATGTGCTGTTTGGTTATCCCAACCTTTCACATTCTTTCTCACAAAGCGAAACTAAGATCTTATCGTGCTTCTGTTTCTCTAAATTCCGTGTTCCTTCCAAACAGGTTGGGTTCTACTTACCATTTCCCAGCCTTTATCCCTCTTATTCTTCTCATTATGTTTGCCCAATTCCCACAAAGAAAATTCCCTGTAAGTTTTTTACAGTCTTCCTGGTAAATTCTTTCCTTTCCCCTTTACCCCTGTTAATATTGGAACGTAATTGAACTTCCTCCACCCCCAATCTGGTACATTCACTCTATTTCAACACCTATTGACAACAATTCGGAGATTATCTGCTTCTATTTTCATTTCCTCCCTCTTGTTTAGTTTTAATGTATTTTTTGCAATCTTCAATGGCTGTTGGCCTGCAGTCCTCCTCGCTTGGTTTGGCGTTTGCCCCCGAAAGCTCCCATAGTTGAGTTTTCCTCCTCCCCTTCTCTTCCTTCCCCTCTATCTTACTATCTCTTCTCTCCCCTTTTCTTCACCTGTTTCATTACATTAACAGTTCTCTAAGTATTTTCTGTCCATCTCCTGTTTTTTGTTCTGTTGATTCACCAAACTCTCCTTGCTTATCCTGACAAATGCATTAACTTTTCCTCTTTTGATTTCTAACCATTTTTTCCGGTCTAAAAATTTTCTTTTCCACCGTTCACATCTTTCCATTCATTTATCTTTCTTCTTTCTTTGGCTGCCTCCTCTATCTACTCTTCTTTTCATCTCTCTGCCTTCATTTTTTTGTCTTCCACATTTATTTGAGCCCCATGTCTGTTTTCAGTGCTGTTTTATCAACCACCGTCTCATCATTAGTGTTGTTCTCTTTTAACCTCCCTACCATTCTGTCAGTTCCAACCCATAAATTTTTTTCTTGGTTTCTTCTTTTCCTCGTTCCACCTACCCATCTGTTTACCCCAAGGGTCTTCTATACGCCCTTTCTTAACCGTTTCTTGCACCTTCCATGTCATGGTGTACTCATACTAATGCTTAAGTTGGGGGGAATCCGCTCAGCATATTCCACTTTTTTCTTTAACGGCCATTAGTGAATCCACTTTAATTCACATTCTCTTTTCTTTATTTTGGGCAACTTTCTGCTTCCGCTCCCACGTTTCCGACACCGTTCGCTATGATTCCGATTTATTGTTAATTCCAGGTACCGCTTGCCACATTTCCTTATTAAGCCCCCAATCAGACGATATATAAATATATATATATATATATATTAAATAGTTATTATAATATATATATTATATATATATAATAATATATAATTATATATATTATTATTATTGTATATTTTATAATTATATATATATAATAATTATACATATATTATATTATAATATATATATTATATATATATATATTTTAATATATATATATATATATATATATATATATATATTAATTATATATAATATTAATATACACTTTACTGATCCTCCCCCAGGAAGGTCCTGGTCTTGTAGAAAAACACGACCTGTCAGTGGACTCAGCATCGTTTCCATTGCTCGTCCTCCCACGTCTTCTTTCCTTGTATTTCCTCCACCGCAGGGCACCCCATCTTATCAAAGAATCTTTGCAACGTTTCCCCATCTCTTTTTTTGTTTCTTCCTCTGAGTTTCCTTCTTCAATCGCATCAAACTCCCATCGGTTCTCGCTCAGCCGTCTTTTTCCTTGCATCCTTTTCCAATTCCCACACCACTTCTATTCTTGCGACATCAATTCTCCTCAAACATTATGTGTCTCTCCGAACTTTCCCTTCTGACCTCTTTCAGTCCTTATTCTGTCTTTCCTAGTCTTTTTCCCAATTATCTCTTAGATATTCCTCTCCCGTGCCTGTATCCCTTTCATTGCTTGTGAGTTACACTCATGTCGTCTTTTACGTTTAGCAATATAGGTTGCTAACAAACTTTCCTTTCTTAATATACTTCTTTTCACCCTCTACACCCACTATACTGGTCTTCAATTCAAAGGATATTTACCGCCCTTGGCGCTCGCCGAAACTTCATTATCCTATGCGTTTGATCTCCGCAATCACACCCCTCTCCTCCTGTTAATATATTCCACACAGTATTTAAATTTTTTAACTTTCTTTCAAGCCTTCTCCATTTACCAGGATCTCCCAACCATCCTTTCTCCTCCTCTCTTCTCACCTCATCACTTCTGTTTTCTCAGTGTTCATTAGTCCTTGCTCCAAGTTGTTACGCAAAAACAATCTATAACTTTCCCATTCCTCTTCTACATTTTCACTCCACAACCGCCAAATCTATCGCATATTGCCATCCATGTCTCCCCTCCATCTCCCAAACCTCCTCTTAACCTCCTCAATGACTTTATCCAAATTAAGTTTAATGAACAATGAAGGGTGAACAATACGCTTCTCTGCTTTCCACCCCCTTCCGGCCACCTTCAAACCAATTTTTCATTTTTATCCCTGTTCTTCCACATTACACTTTGCCACTTTATAGATACTCTTCAGTGCATCACACAATTTTTCCTTTCTTCCCCACTCCCATAATTCTCTTCTAACACACTCCAAAATCCATTCCTATGACCTTTGGTCTTTTCTAAAATCCATAAACCATACATAAATCAAAATCCTGTTGTATTCGTAAAGATCTTCTCTTCCAATCTGTCTCAAAGGTAACATAAGGTCTGTCGTACTCCTTACCTTTCCTGTACCCATGTGTTACCTCTCCTAGGTGGTTCGATTAATCTCTCTCAGTTCTCCAACACTCCTTTCATATAGTTTTGCCATATGATCTATCAAGGAGATCCCACTCCGTAATTTTTGCACTCTCGGAGGTCTCCTTTCTGATTATATATATTGGGGGGAATTATAAAATTTTTTCCCCAGCTTCTGGACCTTCTTCCTTCTCAACACTCATTTATGTAGCCCAAAAACCTTCTCTCTTCATTCAACCTCTCCGCCTTTCCTTAAATCACTTCACTGCTATTTCCTTCTTCTTCGTGAACTTTATCATTTTTCATCTTTATCGCTTCTTAGTTCTTCTCTAGTAATTTCATCCTCCACATTCCTCTCATCATTCCTCATCCAAAAAAAACACCCTCACTCCTCCAATCTCCCTTCTCTTCCTCCTTCCTTCATTAGGGCAGCTCATTCAAAATATTCCAGTCCATCTTTCTTATTTATTTCTCTTGTTTCACCAGGTTTTCCCTTCTTTATTCTAATATTACTTTGTCTTTTCCGTCTGTGATTTCTATTATGTTCTTGTCTCACTAAAATATCTTTACTTTCTTATTACCTGCTGCAGTTTTGGCTAGCTCCTTCTGCCACTTTCTTGGCTGGCCTCCTTTTCTTTGCATTTCTTTCACTATTTCCTGCCCTATTGGCGTACAGTATTCTTGCCTTGATTGAACCGTTCTTCTTTTTAACCATCTTCTCAATTTTTTTGGTTTTTATCTTCTAAAACCGCCTCATCCAACACCTCGTTCCACCATCTCGTGTGTCTCTTCTTTTTACCTCCCACATATCTGTATTCCAGCTCCTCCCCCGCTGCCTCCATTATCTTCTCTTGTAGTTCTGTAAAAAATCTCTTCTCTATCTAGCTGGGCCTATTTTTCTCTTACCCTATTTCTATATGCATCTTTTACTTTCTGTTCTTTCAAGGATTTCCACATTTACTATTTCTCTTGCAATATTATTCTTTTTATGCGCTAATTTTCTTAAGGTCAGCCACCAAGAGTATTGTGGTCTGAATCCATAGTTTTCAACCCGGGCAATTGACAAATTAACATTCAGTACCATTTCTTCCTATCTTGAGGGCTTATTAATAAATCTATTACGAATGCTGATTCAACTCTCCCGTTGATTGCTTTTGTCATCTGTTTACCTGGCTGTAATCTAATGGGATTGCTCTGTTGGTTCAAAGTATTGTATTTACATTTGATTTTAAAACCCCTCCTCACACAGAAATCCAATAAGTATTTTCCTCCCTCTATATTTCTTTCCCCCTCTCCAAAACATCCTATCCCTTTCCGCTTCACTCCTTCTGCTCCCCACCCTTACATTAAAATCTCCAATCAGCCCCATATTGCTATTTCTTCACTTTCTCAACCTACCCATCTCTCCTTTTCAACTCCATAAAAAACTCCTTCCTTCTCTCATTTTGAATGTCACCCTGTTGGGGTGATATACCCTGGAAAACCCATAGTACTTTCCTTCTCATGATTTGAAACTACACACCATAAAAGTCTTTCATTTTTTTCTTCCGTATTCAGTATATATGCTCATCCTCGGTTCCTACTTACGAATACCACTTCCATGCTTCCTCCAACCTATTTCCTCCAACTTCCACATGTAAATCAGGGGATATTCCTTTCCTCCCAAATCTCTACCCTCTCCGCTCCCCTTTACTCTTTCAATCTCCGCCATGGCCCAGCAAGGTCAATTTCCTCCTCCTCTCCATTTCATCCTCACCAACCCTCCTCTTCCTTTGACCGCTGTAATGTATGCAACATTTCAACGTTTGCGCACATCTAAATTTTGTTGTGTATCCGAATCATAGTTCCGTTTTTCGTCCGCCTAGTCATGAGCCGAAAAATCTGTCCTGGTTCCGGACTTAAGTCTAGGGAATGCAGCCAAGAGTCATGTCAGGCAGCGGCTTTGCTGGGCCATTGTCGATCTGACCGAACCAGAGTTTTCCTTGCGCGGAAGAAAGAAAGAAAAATCCCTCTCATTCCTATAACCAGCCACAACCGTGAACCCCGCGGAGGTTGGATTTGTCCCCTATATTTATATAAATATATTATATTATATATATTATATATATTATATATATTTATAATATTAATTATATATATATATAACTATAATATAATAATTAATATATATATATATATATAAATTGTATATATAATATATATATATATTATTTATATATATAATATATATATAATAATATATATTATATTATATATAGATTATATATATATATATAATGATGTATAATATTATTATATATAATATATATATATTATTAATATATTATTATATATATATATTATAAATTATATATATATAATATATATTTGATATAATATATATATTATATATATATTATATATTATATTATAATTTTATTATATAATATATATTATATATATTATTATATATATTATATATTATAACAATATATATATATATTTATAATATATAATATATATAATATAATATATATATATATATTATATATATAATATATATAATTAAATATATTATATATATTATATATATATATTATTTATAATATTAATATTTACTAATATAAATAATATATATTTATATATAATATATATATTTAAATATTATAATATATATTATATAATACTATATATTATTAAATATATTATAATATATAATATTTTAATATGTATATATATATATATATATATATATAATATATATATATATATATATATATATAATATATATAATCATATCCGTAATACATATATACTAGATATATATTTATTATAATATTTATATATATATAATATATATATATATATTATATATATTTATATAATATATTATATATTATATTATATATATAATATATATTAATATATATTATATTATAACATATATATAATATTATATATATATAATTATATATATATATAATATATTATATATAATATATATATATATATTATATTTATATTATTAATATATAATATATATATATATATTCTATATATATATATATATATATATATATATATATAATTATTATATATATATATAAATATTTTATATATATATATTATATATATATATAATAATATTATATATAATTTGGATGTAATGCTGTATAGTTTGTATACAATTGTGAAATTTACATTTTAACAAGATAGTGCCAAATCGTATTCGAAATTTTGTTAAACCCCTAACTATAATCCACCGAAACTTTTTTTTTTTTTGTTTATTCAAATTTACATTTGAATAATTGCCAACTTTAATCCCTACATGTTTTATTTGTATTATTGAAAAGAAAGAGATTTGCGTGGTTCTGAAGCAATTCATTCGTTTCATACATATTCTTATACTTTTAGATAGATGACAGATTTTTTTTTTTATTTTCTAAGTTTTCCCATTCTTATCATTTGAATTAAGAAAATAATATACATACCTTCTTTCCACCTATTGTTTGTTTACCTTTTGGGTTCCGACCACTTTACATTAAATCGGAAATTTGTTAGAATAATCTTTTCTGCTGTAATTATGATATTTTTAAAGATTCTTGGTTGATGACGATATTTTATTTGGGGTTACTAATTTAACACAAATATTTTCAGTTATATTCAAGGCCATTATTTGCTAATATCTTAATTTTGAGGACAAATTTTTGATGGGATATAAAAATCAACTGTAGCTTTTTGACCTACTTTAAAAGTTTGTTTATCGGGTTTTTCTGAATCTGTAGTCATTTTTTCAGGATTTTTAATTTCTTGAAAAAACCTATTTTTCTTTTTTTTACATTTTTTCGCATCAACTCCTACAATTTTTTTTCGAAGTCTTCACAAAACTTTTGAATATAAATAGATTGGTTATTCCCTACAAAAAATGGAAATAAAAGATTTTTTATTTTTTAAAATTTGTGCTTAGCAATGTCAAAATTCAAAACCTACTTTTATTTTGGGGGATTTCAAATATATATAAAAGATAAGTTATTTTTTTATTTTGGCCTCATGCAAAAAGGCAGGATTAAAATTTTCAGAGCAAAACTAGTCTGGGAGATAAACATGTGTTATTTAGATTAATTTCTTTTGTTATTGCATTATTTTGAATTTGTTTCTTGAACAAAATTTTTTTTTTATATAGAAAAAAAAATTAATCTAAGTAATAAAAGATGTATCTCAAATCGGACTATACAAAGCCCTGGAAAAAATTTGTGATAGGATGTTAAGGGAAAAAAATAATATCATTATTTTCCCTTTTCCAAAATTTTTTTTTCCTAGAAAGTGAAAATGTGAAATATTGAGATATATTTTTTGCTCTACTCATAAGATCAACTCAACTTTTTCAAAAAGACTTATATAGGTTCGGTTTGAGATATAAATCATTTTATTACTGAGAGTATTTTTTTTGAATACTCCAAAAAAATTTTTTTTTTAATTTCTAAAAATTTTTGTTTTAAAATTTGTCAATGAACACTTCCAAAAAACTGCATCTATTCCCCAAAAATCTCATAATTTTGCCCGACTTACATATGCTCTAAAATTGATATCTCTCGAATTGAGCAATAAAAAAAATTATTATTTCGCTTTTCCTATAAAAAACCCGAAAAAAAATGGTTTTTGAACTTTCAAACATTGCTGAAGCACAAATTATCAAATATCAAAACTATTCATGGCATTTTTGTAGGTAATGACCCATTCTATTTATAGTTTTTAAGTTTTAAGTTATTCCGAAAAAAAATTGTAGGAGTTGATGCGGGAAAAATGTAAAAACATAAGTTTTCAATAAAAAAAAATCTTGAAAAAATGTTATTAGATACTAGTGGTGTAACAGTATCCAACTAACTTACAGTTGCTTTTCCCATCAATTTATCTGGGAAAATTAAGAATATTTATGTCCATTTTTAGTGGGGGCTTAATATGTGGTGCTTTGCTGTAGCAATAATTGAAGTTCTTGCCTAACTATTATATATTATTATATTAATATGTTTATATTTATTATATATTTTATTATATATATATATTTATTTATATATATGTATAAATATTAAATTAGCTAACATTGATTGTATATCATATTGAATTATTTAAATATTTAAACAAAGTTTTATATTATATAGTATTATATTATATTATATATATTATATATATTAATTTATATTTCTACAGGGTTAAAATTGTTAAATAATAAAATTTAACGTAAGTAAAGTTACGTACCCATCACAGGGAGAAAAACTTCAACACAAGGAAAAATCAAAGTTTCAAAATCAGAGTAAAAAAAGCGAATATCAATACCAAGGAAAGAAAAGAAAATATAAGCTTTTTATAATAACGATTTTGTTAAGTGCCTAGATATTTGTAGATATTTTTATATTTTATAATTATATATATATAAATAATTATATTATATATATAATTTATATATTATATAATATTATATAATATATATATATATAATATATTATATAACTGCTAGTTTTCGAATTGTAACATTATTAAAATAAAAATAAAAGAAAAATACTTTTACGAATAAATGTTTAAACTCAATAAATTTTAATGAAAGAGGTTTTTAAAGGAATCAAAGTAGATATGTCCATCTGTTAAATATTTTTTATGACCCTTCGTTATAGTAAATTAGATATTACTTATTTTCGTATTTATAAACATTTCCAAGTTCAAAATTCTTTCACAAGTTTCCTGTCTTTCAACTAAATTTTCTATTAATCTTTTATTTTCAGAATAAAAACGTTACTAGCAAAAACATTTTTATTTCATGTTCAGGATGTGATTAACTTTTGATGTCGGTTAAGCCACGACAATAATAAGGAACACAGTAGGAAATGACTTTGGTTTAGATTTTTTTTGGAAGAACTAATTTAGCTAACCATTTCAACAAAAAGTTTAGAAAATAAACTGAAAACAAAACTTCCCTTCTTCTACTTGCAGTTTCAAATATGGAACAGAAGAATTTATTATTATGTAAATATATATATATTTACATTACTTCATAACAAAAATCTGTAACATAAATACCTACTAATATAATATGTATAGTATATTTTTTAAATTATAATATATTTATATATATATATATATATATATATATAATATATTATATATATTATATAATATTATATTATTACATAATAATATATATTATTATATATATATATATATATTTAATATAATATATAGTAAATTATATATATATAATATATATTATATATATTTTTATATTATATATAATATTATTTGTTATTATTATTATATTTAATTATTTATTATTATTATTATATTTATTTTTTATATTATTTACATATTATTGATTTTATTTATTAGGAAAGCAGATTAGGCATATTATTATTATTATTATTATTATTATTATTATTATTATTATTATTATTATTATTATTATTATTATTATTATTATTATTATTATTATTATTATTATTATATATATTTTATTTGTTATCCATTAATATTTTATTATTCATTATGTATATTATGTTGCTATTATTAATATTATTATTATTTATCAATTAATATTATATTATATTAATATATATATTATTAATATTTATTATATTATATATTATATATATTATATATATATATATATTATATATTATATATATATACTATTATATTATATATATTATTATATATAATTATAAAACTATATATATATATATCTATATATATATATAATTGAACCATGGTTTTTATTTAAAAAAAAAACTTCTTTTAAAAAAAATAAAAAAAAAACTTTTTTTCCTTTTTTTTTTTGTATTTTTTTGTTTTTTAATTAATATCTATATTTATTTTTTTATATACAGTATATAAATAGTTTATGAATCAAGGACTCTTACTATAGTTACCGGGAGGCCCCCCCAAAATATTAGTATTAAGACAACCCTTCCAATTTGACTGTAACAAATTTTCTCAAAATATTTTTTGGATATTTTTAAAATATATATATATATTATAATATATATATATATATATATAAATATATATATTATTATAAATATATATATATATAAATTTTTATAATATATATAGTATAATATATATATATATAAATAAAATCATAATATATATATATATATTATTATAATTGTTTTAATATAATATATATCATATTATAAATATATTATATATTATATATATATATATATAATTATTATATATAATATATATATATGTATAGAGAAAGAGAGAGAGGAGGGAGAAGAGAAGAGAGAGAGAAGAGAGAGAAGAGAGAGAAGAGAGAAGAGAGATGAGAGAAAGAAGAGAGAGAGAGAGAGAGAGAGAGAGAGAGACAAACATTCCATTCACTATCCCTTGAAATAAAAATTATTAATCTTGCTTATCAGAAATTATCCTTGTCTTCAAATCCAGAAACTCCGGCTTCTATACATTTCATTCAGGAATATCAAAAACAACTCTTCGAGATCATAAATACTTTTCTTCGTAGAATATGCAACAATCCTTCTGATTCCCCTACCTCGCCCTCTTTCTTACACTTTGCTATTTTAAAATGTCAATCCAACTTTTCTTCTTCCTCTCTATCTCCTCTTGTATCTCTGTCTGTAATACTATCTTAACTTTTGATAGAGTTAAACTGTATGCTCAAACCTTTCCCTCTAATTCCACTCTAGACGGTTCCAGAGTTATTCCTCTTCTCCGCTCCCTTTCAACTGATTAAAATGTTACTTTTGAACTCTCTGTGTATTTCTGAGCTTGGAACCTGCCTTGGTAAACTGCTTTATCACTGACTTTCAACTTCAACTTTTCCCTCCTTCTGGAAAAGTGCATTCGTACAGCATGTGATGAAGAAGCGAGTCCCCGGGTAAGAATCCACCTTTCATCCTATCGTTTTAACCTCTGTTCTTCCTAAGGTTTCCGAATCTATTTTTTACAAGAAGATTTAGAAACATCTTAAATCTTCTACAATTATCTCTGATTGCCAGTATGACTTCTGTAAGGACCGTTTGACAGGTGAGCTTTCCCTTCTTTCCGACTATTAGTCCAATACTCTTTAACATTTCGGTGAATCTTTTCTGTGGAACTAGACATATTGAAGGCTTTTGATAAACTCTGGCACAAAACTTTAATTGCTAAACTTTATACTTTCTGTATTTATCCTTCTCTTTGTAATCTTCTTTTGACTTACATTCCAGTCGTTTTATGGCTACTAATGTAGATGGCTACAATTTATCCTTTAAATCAATCCATAGTGGCGTTCCTCAGAATTCTGTTCTGTCCTCCAACTCTTTTTTCCTATTTTGCTTTAGTGGTCTAACTGTTACTGTGTCTCCTCTTCACTCTTATGCTGATAACTGCACTGCTCATCATTACTCCTTTCAATTTGAATGACAACAAATCCAACAACAAATAAATAAATGATGCTAGGAGGGTAGCTTTGAAGCAACAGACCTACAATCTTTCTCGTACCTATATTGGTGTTAAAGAAAACAAGGTTGTCTTCCACACAATTATAATATCTTATTGAAAACACAACTCTAACCTTCTTCGGTTCTAAATATTCTTTATATTTTCTTTTCTTGTGATCTTTCTTAAATGATCACATTCTGTTTTCTTTTCTAACAAAATTCTAATAAATTGGGTGTCCTGGAGCTCCTTCGAAGTTTCTTATCACCGCCACCGCCTCAGTTGCTAGTTCTTCATATTGGCGTTATTCACCCTTGTATAGAGTATGCATCAGTTATCTGGGGTAGTTCATAATATATATCTCTCCTTGATAAAGTGTGGTCTAGGACTTGCCGACTCGTTAACTCTCCTACTCCCACTAACTCTCTCCAATCTTTCTCTTCGACACCTCCTCCTATCGTCCTATATCACTGCTATCAAAATTATGCAAGGTTCTCGAAAAACTTATTCTGTTCACAATTTCCCCTTGCATCTCCAAACAAAAGTTCCAACACGGATTCCAACACATCACTCATAAACATTACTCAACCCAAAATAAATGCCCTAAACTCCACACCCACAAGCAAAACAATTCTCATCGCAATCGACATCAAAAAATCCTTCGACACAGTTCTAAAACAACCCAATCCACAAAATACTAAACACCAACTTCCCAACTAATCACAAAAAATGGATATCTAAATTCCTATCAGCAAGAACAGCCCAAACTCAAATCAACAATATTAAATCACATAGTGTAAACATCAGCAACGGAGTACTTCAAGGATAAATATTATCCCCCACACTTTTCAGTCTATTTACGGCTGATCTCCCACAACTACAAAGAGACCACAACAATATTACACCTTACACAGATAACATCACCATTGCCACTACATATCAGAACCTAAACACTGCAACAAATATGACACAACAATATATCAACCTAATCCAAACATGGCTAACCGACAACTGAATGTCCGTCTCACCAAACAAATCATCAATCACTCTAATCACTACAGACCCCCAACTCGGAACCTTGCACCCCCAAATTTAGCTAAACAGCATGGTAATTCCCCTAAACAAAACTCCCCAAATCTTAGGTATAACTCTCGACACTCACCTAAAATTCACTAAACACACAGATAACATAACTTTAGCAGCAAACCAAAAACTAAACATACTAAGGATCATAGCCAATACTGATGCCACTAACAGCAAACAAATCTACAAGCAATTTATCCGTCCGACTCTAAATTACGCCTCTCCCACATGTCACCCGCTTCTAACTTAAAATAATATGAAAAATTTACAAATCACACAAAACAAGGCACTCAGAATAATAACAAGATATCCCTCTACAACTGTCAAAACAACATCTACAAGAAGAAACTAAAATTCTACCTATAGATAAACACTTGGAAATGATAAACACACAATTCTTTTCCAAAACACTAACACCCCAACACCCATGTCACATCGCACTCTTTAATCCTATCTATCACAAGTTCAAACAACCCCCTTTCTCTTCAGCACTGCACTATAAACAAATTCTAAACAGTATCCCACCTTTTCAAAATAACGCATAACACACCAAACATGTCCACACATTCCTAACCGAAAACTATCTAGGAAACAGACCAACTAACAATATACTAAACGAACATTCACACGAAATAGCTCCAGAATTCAACTCTCTCTCTCTCTCTCTCTCTCTCTCTCTCTCTCTCTCTCTCTCTCCAGGGTTGGCAAAAAACCCACTTTTTTTGAAAAAGCCCAGTGGGCCCGGGGTTTTTTTTTTTTTATTTTTTTTTTCGGTTTTTTTTTTTTATTTTTTTTTTTGTGTTTTTACTTGAAAAACCCGAAAAAAAAAATACCCGGGGAAAATGGTCATAGGCCGGTTTTTTTTTTAATTTTTTTTCTTCATTATCCTTCACTTTTTCAGAGAAACAATAAAAACATAACTGCAATGGTTGCGATGAGTGTGAAGTGTGTTTATAATTGTTTGTTTTCATTTTGTTTAAGTTATTAATAAATTTGATGTTATAACAAGTAATGCGAAGACTCTTTGGATCCAGAAAGGAAAACTAGGAAATGAATGACTGAGTTTGAATGTCTCTAAAGCACCTAGCAAAGTAAAAATGTAAATATACAGTTATACCCATTAGCAATAAAATTGAAAGAAATAAAGCTGCATCGGGAAAAAAATCTTGTAAGCCGCGTATGTCATATCTATTCTGCAAAATCCTACGTGTGAATCAAGTGTAATACAACCGGTGAAAGTATTGACCTTACAGAATTGAAGAAGAAAGGATTATCTACATTTTCGATGGCTGCAAGACTTTTTTCAACAATGAAAACATGGTTATCTGTATCTGACACATCAAAAACTCAAAAGAATTGTCTAAATATACCATTAAAATGACAACTGCACAAAAAGAATTTCTTGACCAAAAAATATCAGTTTTTTTTTTTATGCTAACAACGTCTCATTTTTAAGTGTTGAATTGAAGTACTTTGTTGAAATGATACAAACCTTAAGACCTGGTTACTCCTCACCATCTCGAAGAAATCTAGCAGGTCCACTTTTGGACAAGGCTCAATAATAATAAATATATTATATAATAATATATATAATATATTATATATATATGGTTTAATAATAATATATATAAAAATAAATAAATAAAATATGATATAATAATATATTATATATAATAATAATATGAATGACTCATCTAATATTATATATATATATATATTATATATTATATATATATATATATATATATTATATATATAATAATATATATATATGTATATATATATATATATATTATATATATTATATATATAATATATATATATATATATAATATATATATATATATATATATAATATATATATATAGATATAATATATATAATATATATATAATATTATATATATATATATATATATATATATATATATATGAGGGAGGTATATATATATAATATTTATTTATTTATTTATTACTACACTTTTCCCGCTTGAGCGCACGAGTATAGTTGGTACGTGCAGCGCCCCCTCATTCCCACACCTCCTTCAACTCGCCCCCAACCCACCTCCTCCACCCCACTCTATCCCTCGCCAACACCCTGCCCTCTTCCTCCCTCATCCCTCCCTCCTCCAGCATCTCCTTTATTCCATCCATCCACCTCCTTCTTGGTCTCCCCCTTCCTCTCCTCCCTATCCCCTCCGCCTCCCAAACTCTCCTAACCACTCTCTGTTCCTCCATTCTCACTAAATGCCCATACCATCTTAACATTCCCTTCTCCGCTCTTCCCACCAACCCCTTTCTCCATTCACATCTCTCCCTCACCACCCTATTCCTAATCCTCTCCCTTCTGCTAACCCCACAAACCGCTCTCAACCCCTTCATCTCAAAAACTTCCAACTTCTTCCTGGACCTGGCATTCAACCCCCACGTTTCACACCCATACAACACCGCTGGTACACAAAATTTTTCAAACATACTTATCTTAACTTTCTGTGATAAATCCCCCCCCCTTTCCATAATTCTCTCAGACCACTCAGAGCTCTCATTCCTTCTCCTACTCTATGTTCTATCTCCTCCTTCATCCCTCCCCCCTTACCCAAATCCATCCCTAAATATCTAAAAATCTTTACTTCTTCCAATACTACACCCCCTACTCTAACCTCTAACCCCTCCCCGTCCTCTCTTTCTTCCTCCTCAAACACTAACACTTTACTCTTACCTGGATTTATTTTAAGCCCCTTTTGTCCACACATTCTCTCAAACTCCCTCACCAAATACCTCAGCCCTTCCGCGTTCTTCGCCACTAGGGCAGTATCGTCTGCAAACAGTATCATGTTCACTTCCCTTCTATCATTCCCATTCATCAATTCCACCCCCCTCCCCTCCCTCACCATTCCTCTGCAAACACTCTCCATAAAACCAAATGAATAGCCCACTTCGCGGTACATTACACACCCTGCCTCAAATCCTGCTCACCACCCCAACATCTCACTCTCCCCTACCTAACACTCTTCACACACATTCTACTATTCTATAAAAGGCCCTAATTACCTATTCCTTAATGGCCGCCCCACTCCATTTTCCTTCAACACCCTCCACAATCACCCCCTTCACATCTATCATACGCTTTCTCTAAATCTAAAAAAACACCCATACACTTTCCCTTTCCTCTCTATACTTTTCTCCACCAGCATCTTTAGTGTAAACACTTGATCCACACACCCTCTTCCCTCCCTAAATCCTCCTTGTTCTTCCCCCATTCTCCCCTCCGTTAAACCTCTCACTCTCTCAATCAGTATTCTCCCATACACTTTCCCTACCACACTTAAAAGGACATATACCTCTATAATTCCCACATTCCATCCTATCCCCTTTCCCCTTATACAGGGGAACCAAACAACCATCTTCCCAATCCTGTGGTACCTCACCACTCCTCCAACATATATTATACAACCTATACAGCCATTCCTCCACCCCTATACCTCCCTTCTGCAACATTTCCATTCTCACACCATCCAGACCTGCAGACTTCCCTTTTTTTCCTTTATTCAAGGACCCTAATTATTTCCTCCATTGTAATTCATCCTCCCCCTCCCTGCCCAATTCACTTCCCCCATTCCTCAACCTCTTGCAAATCTTCTCCCCCCCCCCCCCACTTCTTCAAATCCACTCTAAAATACGTCCCCCACCTCTCCTCACCCTATCCTTCTCCTCCTATCCATCCCCCATCTCCTCCTTAATCCTCTCCCCCAAACCCCTCCTTTCTTCTTCTTTTTTATTTACTTCTTTCCAGAACATCTTGCTTCCCGATTCATAATTTTCGTCACTTTTCTACACCATTCATCTTTTGCTCTTCTTCGCCCTCTCCACCGCCCTCTTTGCCTCCACTCTAACCCTTCTATCCTCCCAGCTTTCCTCTCTCCTACTTCCCAACCCATTTACATGAACCTCCTTTTTTCCTTGTTCACCACCTCCTTCACCTCCTCACTCCACCATTCACTCCCTACCCTCCTGCTTGCCCCCACCCTTTTTACTCCACATACCCTTCTAGCCTCTTCACATACTGCCTCTTTAAATCTCATCCACTCCCCCTCCACCTCCCCAATTCCCGTCCCTCTCACGTCTCTCCACCTATCCTCCATACCTCTCCTAAACTCCCTCTTACACACTGTCTCATCCAATTTTTCCACCTTTATCACTTCTACTCTCCTCTTTTCTCCCCTTTCCCTAACCATCACCTCTCCCCCCACCCTTATCCTAGCAACCACCAAATAGTGATCCGATAACCCCCTCCCCGCCCCTCTGAATACATTTACATCTAGTAATCTGCCTCTATCCTTCCCATTCACACACACATAATCCAGTATTGCTCTCCCCCCCGTTATCTCACTCCTCCATGTATACTTATGATTCTCACTTTTTTTAAACCAAGTATTTCCCACTATCATTCTTCTTTCAACACACAACTCTAACAGACTTTCTCCATTAACATTCCTCTCCCCTACCCCAAATGGTCCTATTATTCTTCTTCCCACCCCCTCCCTTCCCACTCCTGCATTCAAATCTCCCAATAGGCAAATTTTATCATTTACCCCGAAACTTTCCCAACACTCATTCAACTCACTCCAGAATCTTTCTCTCTCCTCCTCTCTCGCTCCATTCACTGGTGCATATGCGCATATAAAAACCCACATTTCACCCCCAAATTTCACTTTTACCCACATTATCCTCGCACTCACCTGCCTGCACAACCTTACCTTATCCCACACCTCTTTCCTCATAACTATTCCCACCCCTTCCCTCGCCCTCACTCTCTCATTCACCCCTGATACCATACCCTTGTATTTTCCAAAGTCCATCTCCCTTTTTCCCTTAAGCTTAGTTTCTGTTAACCCTAGCACATCCAACCTTCTTTCTTCAAACATTAACCCCACTTCCTCCCTCTTCAAATCCTCGTTTACCCCTCTCACATTCATACATCCCACCTTAATTACCTCTCTCCTCCCCATCTTTTCCCTTCTCTATATATTTACACACTCAAGCTGCACGCTTTATGGGACACCCCACCCTAGGCACTTCCCAATACCTAGGGCACCACCCCGCTCACCAAATATACCCACAATATATACCCACAATAAAAATAATAGTAATAAAAAAGGTTAAAATAATAATATAAAAGGTTAAAAATATATATATATATAATTAATATATATATATATATATATATATATATATATATATATATATATATATATATATATATTTCTTTCAACAAATGAATTAAAATGAGTTTATAAACATTTCACTAAGTAAAAGAGTATAATTTCTAATATTTTCATTTTTGTTTTACTATTTTTACATGCAATTATTCTGAAATTTTTTTGAAAAAACCCAAGTGGGCAAAATAGCGGGTTTTTTTCAAGAGTGGGCTTTTTTTGAAAAAACCCGGGTGGGTTTTTTCGGGTTGGGCCCACTCATTGGCCAACCGGTCTCTCTCTCTCTCTCTCTCTCTCTCCTCTCTCTCTCTCTCTCTCTCTCTCTCTCTCTCTCTCTGCTCTCGTCTCTCTCTCTCTCTCTCTCTCTCTCTCTCTCTCTCTCTCTCCCCGAGTATCCAATGCAATCATCCTTGGCCAAACTAAGATGCGGCCACCATAAAAAAGTATAATTTATAATATTTTTATTTTTGTTTTACTATTTTTACATGCAATTATTCTGAATTTTTTTTTGAAAAAACCCAAGTGGGCAAAATAGCGGGTTTTTTCAAGTGGGCTTTTTTGAAAAAACCCGGGTGGGGTTTTTCCGGGTTGGGCCCACTCATGCCAACCCTGTCTCTCTCTCTCTCTCTCTCTCTCTCTCTCTCTCTCTCTCTCTCTCTCTCTCTCTCTCTCTCTCTCTCTCTCTCTCTCTCTCTCTCTCTCTCTCTCTCTCTCTCTCCCCAGATCCATGCAATCATCCTTGGCCAAACTAAGATGAGGCCACCATCCAA
>JABUQX010021097.1:7500-32500 GCA_015478945.1 Trachelipus rathkii | reverse complement strand
AATAATAATAATAATAATAATAATAATAATAATAATAATAATAATAATAATAATAATAATAATAATAATAATTAATAATAATAATAATAATAATAATAATAATAATAATAATAATAATAATAATAATAATAATAATAATAATAATAATAATAATAATAATATAATAATAATAATAATAGTAATAATAATTATAATAATAATAATAATAATAATAATAATAATAATAATAATAATATAATAATAATAATATTTTTAATTACAGTTGTTCTTTCGTGTAACATGATAAGAATCACCAGAATGGCACAACTCAGTATTTTTAACGCTGTAAAAATGCATACTCTCATGAAAAAGTTTGCTGTAAGTCTTGTTATTATTTTATTTTATTTTTTAACTTAATTTAACTTTTTGTTTCAAAACTTTTTAAAAATTTAATTTTTAAAAAATTTATTTTTTCTGCAATTATTTTATTTATTTTGAAAACTTTTTAATAATTTGTTTTTTCTTAAAAGCTTATTTTTGTTGTAAGTGTTTTATTTATTTTGAAAACTTTTTAATAATTTGTTTTTCTTTAAAATTTCTCAATACTAGCACTTTCTCTCAGTGTTTGAAGGACGTATATTTCTTATCTATTCCGAAAAAAAGAAACCACTTTCATCCTTCTACATATCGAACTATGGCTCTCACTTATATTCTATCTAAGATCTTTGAAACCCTTCTCAACTCTCAATTATTAAACCATCTGGAGTATAATTCTTTTCTTTCCGATCGCCAGTATAACTTTCGGCGCTCGAAGTGTACTGGCGATATATCTTCCTATTTAACAGATTTATGGTTTTCCGAACTTTTTAAGTAAGGGAGAATTTTGTGCTGGCGCTTGACATATCCAAAGTATTTGACAGGGTATAGCACGCGAAACTGCTCTACAAGCTCTCCCTTCTTTGGATTTTCTCCTTCTCTTTGCTTACTTATGTCTATATTTCTTTCAAATTGCTCCATATCGGCTGTTGTTAATAGGGTGACTTCTTCTTCTTTTTCTGACAATAGTGGTGTTCCTCAGGGTTCTCTCTTATACCTTACTTTATTCATGCTTTTCATTAATGATCTCACCTGCACATATAATTCTATTCACTCGTATGCCGATGACTAGACCCTATATTCTTTAACTCATTTCAATTCTGCTCCCTCTTTTACTTATAGAATTGACTCTCGTCCTAATCTTCTCTATTCTATTTTCACTGATCTGAATAGAATTTCCGGGTGTGGTCGTCTCAGTCCTGTAAAATTCAAATATATATATATATATATATATATATATATATATATATATATATATATATATATATATATATATATATATATATATATATATATATATATATATATATATATATATATATATTTATATATATATAAAAAATAATATATATATTATATTTATATATATATATAAATATATATATATATATTATATATATAATATATATATATATATATATATATTTATATATATATATATATATATATATATATATATCATTGGCCTAGACATAATCAAAAAAATATCTTTCGAGCCTCACATCACAACGGTTGCAAGGGCGGCCTCAAAGGAACTGGGAGTTCTATTTAGACTGCGAGATATTTTTCTTGTTCTCAGTTACTCCAGCTATACAATAGTCTCATCCATCCTTGTATGGAGTAATGCTCTCATATCTGGGTGGCAATCTTGTTTCACCGGGCTTTTGAATACGTTCAAGTAAAAGGCTTATAAACTGTTCTGCAGTTTTCAGTTCACTTGACCCTCAATCATTGCGGGACGATATTGGTGCTTTATTTCTTTTTTAATAGGTACAACAGCGGAAACTGTTCTAGGGAGCTTATCGAGGGAGATTACCACTCGCTTACCACCAAAGGGGTGCTGTGTCAGGACATATGGTTTGTGCTTATATTTGTAACTCCAGACAAGTTCGCTGCCGTGCTTCCTTCTTTCCTGTGGAATTCTTCTCCATCTTCTGAGTTTCCTGCTGAATTTAATCTCCCTCACTTTGAAGCCTGCGTCTGAGCTCATCTGCGTAATTTGCGTTAGATAAACTTTTGAGGCGTTCAACACCCCCTCCTTGAATAGGGATCTCCCCATGAGTGGTGGTGAAAATGTAAAAAAATATATGTGAGATGGTTACTGAATGATTTTTAGGTTGTGTAACAAACCTTTTGTGGAGAGTGTGGTTCCGATGGATCGGAGAAGACCAGTAATTGTACCATTATATAAGGGTAAGGGAGATAAAGCTAACTGTAGGTATTACTGGGGAATTAATTTATTGAGTGTTCTACGGAAGATGAGTGTTTGTATTTTAGTGGAGAGTATGTCGAGTGACTGGAGGACTGATTGTGAAGAAAAAGGTGCGTTTAGAAGTGGTAGAGGATATGTAGATCAAATCTTTACAGTGAAACAAATGATTGAGAAAATGAGAGAGAAGAAGAATAAATTTATCTAAAATTTAGGGATTTGCATTAGGAATATCGTAGAATTAATAGGAAAGATCTATGACTGATGTTAGTGATATACGGTATTGGTGATAGGGTTCTGAATGGAATCAAAATATTGACAACGATATTGAAGCGTTTGTAAGAACAAGTGGAGTAGAAAGAGATTGGTTTAATATTATTGGCGGAGTGAGACAGGGATGTGGTATGTCTCCTTGGTTTTTCAGTTTTTATATGAAAGGGGTTATGAAAGAAAGAGAGGTGTGGTGGCAAGGAAAAGTGTTAAAATGATGGAGAATAGAAGAGAGTGGTGGGTGCACTTACCTATTATATGCGGATGATTTGGTTTTGTGTTGCTAATATGAAAAGAGTTTTAGAAGATTATTAGAGGATTTATCAGAGTGCGCAAAAGGAAAGTTTGAAAGCAAACGTAGATAAGAGTAAGGTTATGAATGTGTGTGAGGACAGTCCTCGGTGTGAAGTTATGTTACATGGTGAGCAAATGGAACAAGTGTCTGAGTTAAAATATTTAGGTTATATGTCGTATGAAAAGGTAAAGGATGATGCAGAGTGTTGTAGGAAAGTTATCAATGGTAGGAAGGTGGATGGTGCAATTAAATAACTAGTGGGTGTAAAGGGACTAAGTCTTGAGTGCGATAGGGTTTTACATGATGGTATGTTGTTACCTGTGTTAATGCAAAACAGTGAACCTATGGTCTGGAATAAGAAGTATATATCTAAAGTACAATATGTTCAGATGGACAATCTCAGGGGCTTGTTAGGTGTGAGAAAAATTGATAAAATGAGGAATCAACGCATTAGAAAGTTGTGTGGTGTGAATAAAGGAGTAAATAAGAGAGTAAATAAAAATATATTGAGAATGTTTGTTCATGTGGAAAGGATGGATGTTAGTCAGTTGGTTAAGCGGATAAATAGTGGTGAGTGTGGTAAGAATAGAATAACTGAGAAAGAAAAGTGGATTGAGTCAGTAAAGAAATGCTTGGCAAAGAGGAATATGAGCTTGACAAAGGCGAGAATAAAAGGTCATAATAGGAGTGAATAGTTGGGTTTTGTGAGGGGAGTATGGATGTGGCCCACCTGAGCCAGGGGATGAATCCTACATTTAAGAGCTGCAATAGTGAAGGTCCGTCACAGTTCCGTAAAGCCCAATGTTATATTTTTCTGAAAACGACGAGTTCTCACTTAAGAGTATAAAAGGGGCAGTAAGGCTGGGTTTTCCTTTCGACTTGAGTCATATTTTTCTCCCCCGTTTCTTTTTCCCGAGAATATGTCGCTCGCACCTTACCCCTAGTCTGGGCAAAGAAGGTAAGTAAATATTTCATATATATATTATATAGTATATAATATACATATAATATATAATCTATTCATATTATATATATATATATAAATATATATATATATTATTATATATATATATATATTATATTATATATATATATATTAATATATATAATATATATATATATATATAATAATAATAATATATATATCAGTGGCGACTCTAGTAACTTTTTACTTTTCGTGCTCTCTCTCTCTCTCTTCTCTCTCTCTCTCTCATCTCTCTCTCTCTCTCTCTGTTCTCTCTTTCTCTCGTCTCTCTCTTCTCTATCTCTCTCTCTCTATTCATCTTCTTCGTCTCTCTCCCTCTCTTCTCTCTCTCTCTCTCCTCCTACTCTCTCGGAGTCCTCTTCAATCTCTCGATTACTTCATCGTTTCTTCCTGAAATATATCTCTTATACTTCGTCTCTCTCTCTTATTCTTAATCTATTATAACCTAATACAAGAAAAAATTTAATTAAAGTAAATAAATAAATAAATAATATAATAAAATTTTCTATATATATTAATTTCCTTGTTGATTTAATGATTTAATTATTAATTTGTTTCAAGTATTTCGTATATACTATATTTGCCGTTATAATTTTTAAAATAATATATCACATACCATCTATTAATTTCTTTTAATAAATCTAGTATATATATATATAGTAATATAATCATATATAACTATATATTTCTATATATATAATATTTAAAAGCTCACAATTAACTAATATATATATATAATAACCTAAATTACTTTATAGATAGATATAAATGCTGTAGAATAATACTATATACTGTTTTAGTCCGGTCAAATTAGACAATGTAGTATTATATTAACATTTGAATTAGATATATTAGATAATTTCCTATAAGTAATACATATATAATAATATATATATAGTAATATATATATATTTTGATATATAATTTTTTATAGTATCAATATTAATATATTATTATATTATTTTATATATACTTAAATCAAATATATAATATATATTAGGTTATATATTGATATATATTTACATACCATACTTTTAATATGAATATCATGTATTAATATCAGTAATAATAATTATCATATATAATATATATAATATATCATACCATTCTCAAATTAACTATTTTAAATATCATATAAAATATTATATATAATTCTAATACACCCATATTAGTAAAATTTACAAAGCATTTTTTTTATTTTTTCCGTTTTTTCTATTCACTCTAGGTTCACCCGAGTTTATACTTATGAGAATATTTCAAGTCTTAATATTATTTTCTTCTATTGATTTAAAGTATATTTTAGTAATTATTTTAAATTGATTTATATCTGTTTTATTAATTGTTTTTTTTGTTTCACTAAATATATATGATATTTATTATGTATAAGATTTAAATGAATAGTATTACCTGTAAACGAAAGTGTTTATTTAACAGTTTTAAAATATAATAGGCGGCAATGAGGTTACGATATCCGCCCATTGCTTTGGGCACGGAATAGTCGTCCTATTTTTAATGTGTTATAAGCGTTATTTATATGATCTTATTAAAAATTTAAATTTCTTCGATAATTTTTTCAATAAGTTTTTTTTATATGATCTAATAAACCACTATTTCAAAATTCTAGATTTGATATCCACCAACTTTCGCATACGTATAAAGATACCAAAATACCGAGTTAACATTCGAGTAATATCTTGCAAAAATAGATCGTATTCTATCACAATTGTCAACCTCGCGTGCTGCGGACAGCACATGCAGTAGCACGAGTGCGAGAAGCCGCCTCACCCTGATATATAATATACTTATATATATATTATACTTATATATATATTAATATATGATATATATATATATATATATATAACACTGGAATTACCTAAGTATATATATATATATATATATATTATATAGTTATTATATTCATATATGATTACTCTATATATATATATTATGGATAAAAATTATTGTTTACTATATTATTTTTTATATGTAATTTATTTTACTATAGGTGCTAGTATCCCGACTATATATATATTGATGCATATCTATTATATTTACGAATAAAATTTTTATATAACATATTAAATATAATATATATACACGTATATATATATACATATTACAAAGTTATCTAGATCAATATTATTATATAAATATAATATTAGTAATAATAATATGGTGTCGATATAAAGTTTTATCCTATACAAATTTTGGTCAAGGCATATAGTGTACTATTATAATATATAAGTAAGCATATCATTATACTACTTTATGAGAAATACTTAATGTAATATATATTTAACTTAACTACTAATATAACATACTTAACGTATAACAAACCTACATAACTATGACATATCATTTATAATACACTAAATATAGATACATATAACGAATGCTTCATAAGAGGAGACACAGAACTGTTCCCCTACCATTTAACCACTTACCATTATAATACCAAAACATATAAGGTAAATACTAGAGCTCATATATACTAAAAGATAGTATAACTATATATAAATATTAACTCACTATTACTAATATAAGTAATTACTATTTATCATAATATTAATTACTACTTAGTTTATATATATTCATTAACCTAACTATTAAGATCTTATTATATATACTCTGAGATATATATTAATAATTATTAACAACAATACTAATAATATAATATTATTTTACCTATTAATATGTACCACATATACTTCATATATATATAATATATAAGTATAGTTAGGGTATTAATATATATATAATATATCATAATACTAAGATCACTCAAATTAGAAGTTAATAATATATCTCTGATATAACGTTATAACTTATTAAGTTATCATACACTGTTAAAATATTATATAAAAGCTGAATCATATTATAATAGCATATTCTAAATCTTAGATATTCTTATAATAGTAAAATAATGTACTAATAATATTGATTATAATAATGTATAGCTAATGATTATATACCAGAATATTATAAATTAGTCACCTTTAAATGACTATATCTACTTCAATAACTGAGATTAATATATATATAACGTATATTATTACTATTATCTATCATATCTGGTATGTAAACTAGTGAGACATATTAGTATATATGATATTAATGATGTGGCTATTGATATTATAGATAAATAGTATACTGAAACATATATTAGATTAGTATCACAGATAAAAATATATGTGAGTTTTAGTATGCTATTGAGTACCAGATACTATAAAGGCTGATTTATATTAACTTATTAACACTATATATACTCAACTATATATCTATGATTAGATGAGTGTTAATGAAATATATATCTCTATGTGAATAAGTAAACTAATATATTAATGCTAGAAAAAGAGACTATCACAATATTTTTATATATTATCTATATATCATTCTTACTTCTTACTTAATTAGATTATATCCCTATATATACTATAAACATTACTCCATTATATAGATATCTTAAGTATGGATTAATTATTAATTTATTAAATATAATAATAAACACTTAATATGTTATATTATGATATAATATAGTATAATTATTAATTATTATATATATTAATTATTAATAATGTTACTTTCATATATTATTATATATGATAATAATTTTAATTATTAATATGTTATATTATAATTATATATATATATATATATATATATATATAATATATATCACACTGTAAATATTATAATATATAGATTTATATTTTATATAATATTATATATATTATAACATATATAACACTGTTACATCACACTTATATACTAAAAGTATCGCTTATAATATGTTAGATTATTATATAAGTAAAATGTTGTGAATAGAATATATATGACCTTATGGATACTGTATTAATATTTACGTAGCAAGTAATCATATACCGTTATAATTATATTGTGTGAAACGCGCAAACTTAAGTTCGTTAAGCTAAAGATTCATAAGGGTAGGTCGATAAAAGATATGTATCGTCTAAGCTCAAACTAGATTAGCTCAGAATGACAGACGTGAGAGACATGATGAATGTACAACGCTTTATAAAGGAATGTGAAGGAATAGAATGATTAAAGGGAATGAATTAAATGTGCCTGCTGAAAATACTATACGTCAGGCAGAAAGTGAGAGCTCAGTGAAGTAAATCTTCTGGTAAAGTTTATAAACGTTTAAAAATTGTTATTTATTTCATAAAATTTCATCGTTATTAGAGGTGAAATAATTGTGATATTAATAATATAAAAGTATTTGCTATAATTGTGTTTAAAGGGAAGGCAACTTTGGACCTGAGTAATGGACCTTGACTTTACAATCATTTCGACGAAATTTCCTATAAAAGTCTGCCGCTCTGATAAGAAAGCATTTTTTCATGGCTATGTGATGAGTTAACGCCACCACATGAAGGTGAAATTTGGTTCAAACGGCATATTTAAATTATACAATCCAGTAAATACTGATATTATATTAGTGACGTGAATAAATTGTAACTACTATAAAGATGGCGATGTGTTTCAAACTGTAAGTGCGAGTTAACTTTATTTTAAAAAGATTAAGGATCATTTAATGTTAGTGAGACGCGATTACTTAGTTCGTAACTGAAATATTCTTAAATTGGTGTCAGTTTTGAGTCAGAAGTTAAATTTTAGACAGTTGCTCGAAGACATATTATATAAGGTGGCTAAAATCTTTAAGAAAAGAAAACTGTCAGCATGAGAATATCTTTGGATGATACAATAGAATACAGGATCAAAATCACTAGAAACTTTAATTAGTTGATGCACTTATTTGCATTTGAGGGCAATATATTAGAGAGTCCAATTGTTAAGTCGCACTTTAAAAAAACTTATGTGTGTTTATTTTCTTTTTGCTTTAAGAAGACAATACCGTGTCCGCGTCTTGTCGCCTAAATACTTACTCCATCTTCTATATTCCCTTAGTTTTTTCCGTTCGTCTATTTGTGAATATCGTTTACAAGTGACTGTAGTGCTTACTTAAGAGTTCAATGTGCGCCTTCAAGGAGGTCCCACTCATAACGAAGAAGATTTGCCTTTGGTTTAATTTGTCGATCTAATGTGAAAAATTAGATATACGATTTGTGTGTACGCTGCTCATATTTCCTGTTTTCCGTAAGAATAGATATGTGTTCCAGCATCCTTCATGTTAAATTTAAAGCTAAATTTTGCATGACACATATTGGTTTACACATGATTAGGAGTTATGATAATATTAGAGTATAAAAACCACATTAAGAGAATCGGGCTATATGAGTATATGGAGGTATATTTTTATTTGTTGTCCTAGTATCACATATTATAAATCTAAATATAACAAGTGTTTATGTCTCTCCGATTCCAATGTTGCAGAGATGTAAAAATTATAATATTGGAGTTGGTTCTTACAGGGCCTCCGCGAAAATTATCACAAGAAGAAAAAAGCGTTATATGAATTATCAATGGATTATGTCTAAGAAAGGCGAGCGGTATATAAATAGGAACACTCATAAGTAAATAATATATGGAACCAGCAACCCACGACCGCCCATTTGTAGTTAAACATCTGGATGGCAAACGGTTACGATGGTTTTACGACCTACAACTTCTTGAATTAATTGAGGTATGTTTTTTGTATATTTTATTTTTTTGTTTAGAAAAATAGGGAATTATAGATATTTGAAAGATAGACTCAATAATGGGGTCTATTCCCACAATCGGTGTAGTAGCACTGTGAGATGCATCACTATAGAGATCTACGGCATGATGAGGAAACGGACTGTCCATATTTTATTGAGAGGAAATTGTGATGTATATAAGAATAAGCGGTGAGAAAGTCTCTTGACTCGTCTTCATGGCAATAAAAATAAACACAGAATATAAGTTGAATGAGAAGGCTTGTCAGGTGATGAGAAAGGTATATAAGAAGGGAGAAGAACAAATGGTGTTACCGTTGATAGATTGAATGAAAGCTTTAGGCAAAAAGTATTAAAGATAGAATATACCAGGAGGCACAGATGTCTCGTAGTAAAGTGTTGCGGTTATGTGAGAAGGTGAAGGTAATATTAGCTTAGAATAAGTATAGAGGGCATGTTACATTTACGTTAAAGAGGTTGAGACGAAATTGGATGACAATTTGTTACGTGATTAGAGTTATAATACTGGTTATTATTGCTATTAATTATAATTTAAAGAGTTAAGATTTAGCACCTGTGAAACAATTTGTAAATGCGTTTATTGCTTTCGAGCTTATTTATTTTCTTGGTGCAAATATGTAAATTGTCAATGTTAATTGGTGATTACTTTTTGACCTGCTAGAGCATTTTTTACATAGATTTCGCTTTACAATAACATGCGGAGTGAGTTGGCTATAGGAGAAAACCTAATTTTATTTCTCTCCGTTCTTTTTAAGTTTTGGGTTTCAAAACTTGGAAAGGGAGAAATATAATATATAGCAACCAAACTAAGCTCTATGCATAGGTAAGGTCTGATAAGAATATACTTGTCGAGCAAAACTAGTATTGGCGCTCAGAATATCCCATAAGGGAAAGACAGGTAAAGTATGAAAGATAGGAAATCGTTTAGCGATGAAGAAAATTCCGATTAAATAATCGGAGCAGATTTAGTAAAAGATTGATATTAGATTTGTTTATTTAAGTTTATAATTTCATATAGAATTGTTGACTCTTTTAATTTTTAAAAATTGTTGAAATTATTAAACATACAGAGTCTATTTTGTAATTAGTTTTTATGAGAAGCGAGAAAATATATCCGAATACACTTAATAGAACTTCAACAAGTCAGAGACATGATATCATAGTAAATGAGTTAAAGTCGCTCTAGAGAGCTGTCGGAGTAAGAAGGAGACAGTTAGGTTAATATATCCTCCTAAACGATGATTCCTAACAACAGATTGTGGTAAATTAGTTGTTCAGCACGGAAAAAATTTTAATATTACAACCTAGAAATTATGCTATGTAATTGAAGTGAGTGAACTAAAGTTTACACAATAAAGGTGGATATTTACAACTGTAACTGCCTTAACTTTAATTTTAAAAATAAGGCCTTTTGAATAAGTAGTGACGTTCTTAGTTCTTAACTAATATCTAAATGTGGTGTCAGTTTCGGACAGAATAAAACTTATGTAGATAATTTTAAATCGGAAAATTTAAGGATATAAGAAACTTGTAACAGATATCATTTAGTTAATCACAGTATTATAAGTGTCAATTAAAAAAATATAGAACATTAATTAGTTACTGAATATTTAATTTAATATGAGCAAAAAAATTGCCAATACTCTATTAGCTTAATAAATTCTCATATTAAAGGATTCATATATCACACATTTTGCTGAATAGTTGTGAAAAGTATCTTCTCGAGCCTCCGGCGTCTCTAAACTCTGAGTAGATAGAGTATATATAGGCTTAACTTTGGTTCGAGTCTGAATAGTGAATATAAACTAGATAATTTTCACACGATTTTGTGGTGTAACGCTGCTCATGTTTCTGAGATTTACCGAGAAGTAACCGTCTTGGTTAACTATGAACACTTGTGTAACATTAATAGATAAGAGTACACTTTATGATTAAATAATATTAGAAATATGGTAGTGTATTAAAATGAAAAGGTTAATTAATAAATTGCGCTATAGCGCGTTATAAAAGGTGTTTTTATGTGTTTAACATGTCATTTCATGAGTCTAATAAATTGCTTTTCAAATATCGTCCCGAATCCAGTTTGCCTGCATGAAGACACGTTAAAGCATATTTATAATAATATAAAGAGTACTCAGAAATGTGTGTTATTTCAGTGCCTCCGTCGAAATTGATAAAAGAAGAAAAGGTTTAAATTATTTATCATGGGTTATATAAGCAAAAGGTTATTAGAAAGAAGCGAGAATAATGAGAGATAATAAACCAGTGTCCCACGACCCACATCGCTTTTAGATCACATCATAATTTATGATGTTAACTTTTCTTTAGGTTTTCAAAAACCTCTAATGCCGTTTCCATGAGTTGGAAGAAGCTTGTGAAAATAGAATAAATGAACATTTATAAATCCTAAATAAGTCTATGTTGTTATTGACCGCTTCGCATCAAAGATACGATGATGTAAATATAAACACGTGATGTTGAATAAACTGCGGCCTCGTATACCTCTTGACTGTGAGAAGATTTTGGTACATACTTAAGATGATTATGTATGTGTACTGTGCCGTATCCATCTGTGAGGTAACATTTCTTCCGAGGATAGATAGAGTTAACTATAGAATTGAAAATTCATTCGTCCACTAACGTATGTGTTTGGACGACGAGTTGTAAACAAAAAATGTAGCTTGTTTATGAAATCAATATTCTATTGGGAAAATTACTGGAGGTGTTCAAAGTGTCTGCCATGTACCTGATTTACATTCGTTACACATCGGCCGGTGAACCATTTGCATGAGGTGAGCTCAATCCATGAGGAAGAGAGTTTAGGTGTACCCGGTCACTAGTGGTGCTGATTTTGATGTCTCATAAGGGCCGGAGCAGTGAAAAATATTTCGGCTGAATAAAGTTTCCTCTTCTTTGTGTTGACGCGTTTGGTGGTGTAATTTACACTGTCACAACACTGACTTCAACATTGCCCCTCAAAGAAAATATGCTAGGCTTCGAGATTAACGGGCGATCTTGCAGGCATACGCAACAGGATCCTCTCTCTCCCTTTATACACTTTGTCAGTGTAGACGTCCTGCTCACAGATAGCACGCCCGTACTTGTGGCTGAAGTGCGCTGGAGTGTCATCAATGTTTCTAAATGTTTCATAGACGGGATGAGCACATCAGCAAGAGTTTATGGATATATAGCCTCTATAAAACGAAGATCATGCTCTGAAAGTCGTCAATAAGCTCAGTAGTTAGTACTTTTGGCTACAATGAGCGAGCGGGGAGTAATTGCAACTGGAGGGTACGCACGTACCGAGTCGACAGCGTCGAGTGATGTCTGGGAGGGAGTCGAGAGTACTCGCACTGAGATGAGATTTGACGGGTGGTTGGGATGCGTGGACAGATGGATATTGGTAGGCTGGAAAAAGTAACTATAGACTGAAGGGATGTTTTACTCCCAGCAGATCTAAGCCATCACTTTAGGAATGAATGGTGTAACACAACAATGACAATTTTAGTATATGACCTGAACTCAATCAGATCAATAGATCAATAGATCCACAGATCTAGACAGGAGGGTGGCCAGATGGTGGTTGGGAATGCAGTGGTGTAATTTGTTTTATTATCCGATCTGTACCGCTGATTCTTACAGGGTTATATTGGTTATTTATAGGGAGATTCGTTGACGCAGGCTTACATCATTGTCGTACTAGTGCTTATAGGAGCTCACAAAGTACAGGACTATGGCAAACGACTTACCGAGGACACACGTGTAAGCGATTCTCCCCTGTAGTGTCGAGGCAACGGAACTCGATAATTCCTGCCTTTCCCTCTACCAAGGTCTATGATTTAACCTGAGGCGGTGTCTATCACACGTATTTTCTTGATGGCTACTCACTAAACACGCAGAAAGCCTCTATTATGGGACGAGGACAATACCACCTATGATGTTATATTTATCTACTTATTATTTATATTCTCTTGATGGTTCATTAGAAATCCATTATAGTATAACTTACAAGAATCTAACAGATTCTATCACATAGATACTATAATAAGGACCACCCAAATAAAATATTGATTGATAAATATTACGAATGTTAATTTAACTATGGCATATACATTAGTGAACAAACCACTGCCATGAGCAAGCGGAGTGAAATAAACTTTCACTCATTAATTATTAGCTACACTTATTTGTGTGAGATTGAGTACTGAGACGATATAATGTTTAATAATACAGTACAGGAATCTAACACCACTATCTCAGTACGATAATAATAGATCAAATAAAGGACCTTAACCTAAAACTATCATGAGAAATATAACCGGTGAAATAATGGTACCCTACATAAGGGTAAATGTCCTAATAATATACCAATATATAGTAATATATATAACAATAATAATATATTCTAATTATCTAGAAATTATTAATTCTGAATCCTCTCACCCAATAGTTATTTCAACTCCAATTACGAACAATTGAATTTTATGGGGGTGGTCCCCCTTCGGGGGACCCATGGGGACGTAACTTTGTCCCCATACATGAGTTACCTGGCGTACCTAAAAGGGTCTCAGAATGAACATTGCGTGTCGAGATTTGTCCGTGCCCATAATGTTGGCTGGTGTTCTGCTGTTCAAAGTAGTCATACGACGTGGTAGAAGTCACGGCTCAATAGGTAAAAAGACAGGTGTAGAGGAATAGGCAGAGGTTGATTCGATGTTCCTGTTGCCGGAGGATACTCTACCAAGGAGACGTAAACGCACACGGGGGTCGGAAGTCACGTTTGGCCCAGTATGTCCTTATGTATCTTTGGGTGGTGGTTATGTCTGGAGGCTTCGCTTTCTTGACGCTAAGACCCGATACCCGCAGATCGACCTTGAATTTGACTCCCATTGGCATGAGCAATGGCGCATGTGTAGTCGACGGGTGTCTCGTGCCAGCGCACGACATTCTCAACGATTTCTTCATTCACTTAATAGGAGTCCTTCAGGTACATTCACGCGTCCTTCCACCATGCACCCCGGGGACAAGAGAGTCCCATTCATTTCATCGAAGGGGAAGCATTACATCCGTGCTGGTGGGGTGATTTCTGTGCTCTGGAGGAAACCGTTCCGGTGGACATTGAAGTTACTCTTCGTTCGCTCGCATGTTCACGTCTAGACACTATCATAATCGTTTCCGGTATACCTGAGACGAGTGGCGAGCGTCCTCACTACAACAGTAAACATGTGGAGCACGTTCCCTATCAGGTCCGTAAGCTTTGAAACCACGCGCTCACACAGCAATCCATGTGTTATTCTATACAATCACACGTGTTTAATGCGATTGAGGTCTCGTATGTCGGAAGCCTCCGAGTTTTGTGCAGAGGTTGTCTCGTATATCATCTTATATAAGCCTATACACTATAATATCAGCACCCACTACTTATGATCTTGTGAATAATATATTTATCCTATATTATTACCTATACCCGTGATATCTAAGATATATGTTATATGAAGGTATGCCAGATACTCCAGGGTAGCTATTCGCACACAGTACTGAGTTGGAGTGCACGGTATATTGATACCTTACGGTATCATAAGGTATTGCCTGTGCGGCTTAAGGCTTATATATATACCCTATAATATATATGTTGGTTATATTTAAATATAACTTTCATCATTATTTATATATTTGATTATTATATTGTTTATAATAATTATAAATATATATATATATGAATTATAATACTGGAATGTTGTTTATTTTTTAAGATTGTCAGAAAATTTAGTATATAAATAGTATATATATATTGAGGTATTATTCTCGTACTAAAGGATAGTTATTACTTACTAATATTTCATGTTGTATTTATATATTTATATTATCGCTACATGTTATTTACTTTTATTGAGTGAATGATAGTTAGCTCAGTTACTACGATTTATATATTAATCTAATATTTATATTGTTCTTTATATCAGATTATTTATTTCTATCACTTACTGAGTAGTATAGATCGATAGTGAGCATGATTTAATTATAGTCATTTCATGATATACTAATTATAAACGTATTTTTGAAAAACTATTTATATAGTTTAATATATAGTTATATATATGAGCACATTAGGGCGTGCTCTGTTATGAGGATTCTATGTGTAATTATATATATCACTTTATATTTACTACTTTAATGTAATGTATTGAGAGACATTGAGCTGAACTGTATATATTTTTTATACTTTGTTTTTAATTGTTGGAGTAGGTACTACCTGTATGTGAGTTTAATCTATATTTACTTGTACTGCTTGACCGGCCCTGGGGTGAAAGCATTATTTAAACCCCTAAACTTTATATATACTATAGTGAGTTAAGTCATGTTTAAAGTAGTAAGTTCTATTGGGCCTGTGTGTAGTGTATTACTTTAAGTTGCCGTATAATACCCCGTTTGTCAGTCGAGTGATTGATCAGTAACTACTATTTTCGAGTCGGCAGGACCTTATTAGCTAGAGAGTCATTATGTTACTACTATTTACTCTTACTGTAACAGTACTATTGATCCAGCAGTAGTCCAACATGATTCTTCTACACTGCAGGTACCGCCAGCGTTCCCACTCGTAATCCCTTACTTTATCATATCACGAAGTAGATAGAAAACCTTTACGCGCACGAGACAATTTTCTAGTATACGGTTACCGGTTTACATACAGGAACAGAGCTAAATTGCGCATGAGATAGTTGCGAATCGTGGCAGGAATTCTATAAGAGACACACGATGGGTTTCATTTCCATCTATTGCTACTTATTTTTTTTTTATAATACTTATATTATTTTTTTCATCTTTTCTCGTCAAGTGCCTTTCGGAGATTTCCATAAAACAGCGAAGCCATTATATCACATTCTTCGGCATCTTTCTCAGTACAGGGCAGATCTGATTCGTTATTATTTTTGTGTGATCCTGTTTAAATCTCACAGTAGACCATACATAGCTCAGACTTACCGCACCTCGGAAAACTTGATATTATTAATTGTTCGTCTCATCAGCAACATATCTTTACATCACTTAGTATCACTTATGTGTTTAATATCTTTATATTTTTTAATAGAATTAGTATATTTCATTTATTTAGTCCGATTTTTTATATTATCTAAAAGTATCTGCGCAAATAAAAATTATCATTCTAGAAGTAAATCTGAATTCTTTAGACTTTATTTCTCATCAGAAAGATTACAAATTATATTTAGAAGACGATCTTCTCATTTAGTGATAACGTATTGTGTCAGCTAGACGCTTAAATCCGAGACGCAGACTGTACTTTTTTCGCTGGTAACTACAAGTAATAGGCACCCTATTTTGTACGAGGTTCTAACATTATTTGTTTATTTTTTTTTAACGATACGGCCAATACAGGCACCTATTGGGTAAGACTAGCTATAAGCATGGTGCTATTGAGTCGGGTCTCTCTGTGCCGCATCTGCGCGGTTCCCGAGAGTGGCCCGAACTGCGGGGTATGACTTATCACGTTCTCCGCTCACTCATGCTACAACTCGTGCGCACTGACCCTAATTTGATATAACATACAACACAAATTTATCCTAACAATGTGTCCGTATGTAAATCGCAAAACATCACACCATAATTCAAAAAAAAAAAAACATTAGAGCAAGAGAGTATAACAAACCCTCTACGATAATTATTTCCCGCTCGATCACCGATTATGTACTTATTTGGTTTTAACTGGTGGGTTTGCAGAGTTCTACGATGTTACATGCGGTCTGCTTCTAGAACCGCTACCTTAGCCTCATATACTTTATAAATATATTCTACTAGTAGTATCTGTCACTCTTTCCTATTATTCTACTATCACTGATATATAAGATATAGTACATCAGCATACTACATATATCTACTGTATTTGTTCATACTTAACAACCTGACTATGTCACTACATTATGTTACTCAGCTATCTTCAGTAGTAAACTGTCCTGTATAGGCACACCTATGACTTACCTCAATATATAGATACGGGTTATTGACATAGTAACTTCCCTATTCATAAATTTTGTCTTCTATTACGGGCCTCCTCACTTATTAGTGTTTAATATAATTATATTAATTCTGCGATTATAGTATTCTCTACTATCACTTAGTAATCTAGTAGTAAAATTTTATCACACTATAGGTATTTATATCGAGCATGTATTAGTCCAAAGCTAAAGGCGAGCACATTATTTAATTTTTGCAATTTTTAAAACAATGCATACCCCTCCATTTTATTTCAGAATGTGAAAAAGCCTCGCAAAGAAATTTTTTCCCCAGACGACTTAAATATAATTAAGTTTCATAGGTAGCGCCGCACAGATCGAATGAAATTGTGCAACTTGACAACTCGACCGCGTGGATATTGTTTGTTAGTTACGGTGAAGACCGTGCGTGATTCAGTTCGGCTAATTTTGCTCTTGATAATATATACTTTGTAATCATGAGCAGTTTAACCGTTCCGTGGAAAGAGAGAGTGACGAGTTAATACTCATTGCGTTCGATCCGATCGAACCTAATATTGGGAAAAACAATTGCCTTAAAATCGGAGATGTTTTATTTGCGTGTTCGTTTACTTTCATCATTGAAGAAAGAATACTTATTAAGAGAAAGCATCGCATTTTGTATCTGTATGATTTATATATTCCTTTGGATGCAAGCAAATTAATCCAACAGCAAACAGAATATTGTTACATTAAAATATATTGGATTTATTAAACAAATTAATGCATAACTGACAGTACTAAACCAGCAGTAATTGCATCTTTAATATCAATAAATGAAATTGCGTTTAAAGGATGTAGATTTAAACGTACCATTTGATATATTACTGCACAATATGCACTTCCAAATTATTGACGTTGTAGGATCATAAAATTTTTTCTTGCAGCTCAATATAGTGAAAATAGGTAGACGATTGTGTCTAACTATAAGTCACAATTAAATAGAAAAGCCTTGGGCAGATTAAGCCTAGAAATTACGGATAGAGATTGAAGGCGCAAATGAACACGGTGGAGATAAGGAAAAAGAAGAGATGTTGTAGTTGTAGAATTTTGCTCAATTTTCTACTAGTCGAGAACCTCTAAAACTCTATATAACATAAACTCACAACGGCAATTGATTGTAACCCAAACCCAAGACGCATCATTCTAGTGGAAGTTCAAGAAAATGCTAATTATGGCACCTGATGTGGTATCTCTCTGAATAGGACAATAAATAATGTGATTCGCAGTATGCTTTTTATGGTGTTGGGCCATTTAAATGTAATTGGACCTTGAGTCGATTGTTATGATGACGCTTGTTTTGAGTGAAGTTACATTTAAACAGAGAGAAAAGCTCCTATAAAAATATAGCTTGAGGAGTAAAAATACTAGAGTTCTTGCAACCAGATATGTATCCTTTGACTGATCCATTTGAAAATGGTTAAACTGTATTCTACCAAATATCACTGGTTTCGTAAAACTACAAGAGAGGTTAACTTATACAGTATTCAGCAGAAGGTATCAAACTCTTTATCAGTTCGCCAATACTTGTTCAGGAGAGGGCATTTGATTTTTGCGAATGTATGTTAATATGAATGTTTGAAAGATTGGATTTGGAAGATACAATATAACATGTGATTTTTCTATCAACCCTGAAATAGCATAATACTGGTATCTAAGACAGGATGCCTGTCACTATTAATAAAATCCAATTCTTGGGCTCGATCACTGTCTTATAACTGGCATGTCGATAATCTATATTTATGCCAAATAATATTTCGGATGTATTTGACAGTGCTCTTGGAGCCCTGCTGACAGAGAACCACAGCTGTTAAAGCGAATTTTTCATGACCCAGTTATGGGAATACAAATTAAATATTAATAGACATATTATGCAGACTATCCAACATACAATGCATTATCAGAGAAATAGTCAATTGTCGTCGTATTGCAACAGGATAATTGACGAATAGAAAATGCCATTCCAAGAAAGATTTATGTTATACTTTTGGCAGTTTGTTTGGCTTTTGCAGTCATCTCTTGTTGCGCATTGGTTTGGCTCAGGCTCCTAGTGCACAAAAATCACTAATGTAATGACTGCGAATTTTCTCCAGACTTAAGGTATGACGAATATTAAGCGTAATCGCAGTTGCTGCCAGAGCTCTCTTGACGGTCACTTATATGGTACCTGAACAAGTGATCTGGTGTCCATCTTGCAATTCTTTGATACGAATTAAAATCAATACTATGATATTGAATGTTGCAATGGTTCATAGCTTTAGATACCGTCAAGCTGTTTGAAAGACTCTATCCAACAGAAATAGTTCTTGATTATGCTCATGATATTAATATTGTTTCATGGACACACACACGCAAGTTTCAATATAACATCTATAGAAGAAACTTTTCTTCGAGATTTGTCACTCCCAACATACTTATCTTCAATCACGATCTTCGAATTTGGAGTACAAATGAATACTAATAATAGATTTTTAATATAATATATTATCTATCGAATACATTTAGAGATAAAAACTTATGTAGAAAAAATGAATATTGTTAATTCAGATTAATTGCTGAGAAAGGGCTGGTTGCTTTCAATAATCAGTCCTTTAACATCACATCTTATCTATATAAATTTATGAGAGCAGATTGCAGTATTTATTTTATTCACATTGGAAGGAACTCTACACAGAGATGTGTTTTTAAAATCAACAAAGTCTGAAATGAGAAAGGCACTTTTGGAGTAATTATTAGGTGTAACTTTGTGAATTATGCATACTGGGAATATCACATTAAAAAAATGTAGGTGGTGGTGTGGAAATTTGAATTTAAGACACTTTCTAACAATTTCAGGTAGCTGGCGGCAGCACTAAATATGATTAATTTTAGAAGAAATTCAGTGTGCTGGCTTTTATAGCAAACAGTAACAATATTAGAGGGTATTATAACTGGTAAACCAGTTTATATAAGCTTGTGTGTAGACTCACACCTGAAGTTAAGACGCTATACATTGCTTACATAGAGATAGGGTTTAATTTGCATAATATATTATATTATCGATTTAGAGTGTATGGTAGACCATAAATTAATATAATCAGTAGATGAACTAAATATATAACCAGTAGACCAGCTATAAAGAATGTGGTAGAGCACATCTAAAAGCAAACCTCACAGTTTCTAACAGAAGGTAGACTTTATCTTTAAGAGAGAGAGAGTAGAATCACTCTTTATTCACAGTATATGACATTGAAATTAATATTATCCGCGATAGACCAAACTATATGGTCAACCTTGCTTGTTCACGCATACCATGAATGTAAACGAATTACGTACTTCTGAGAATCATGGACAACACTAGATTATAGACATGACAGAGTAAGACGTCTCTTTGTATTTCCTTTAGTAGACCACAGAAAGAAAGCAACGTCAGTGCTCGTAAATTGCATTGGAAAAAACAAGTTTATTAGAGAGTACTCTAATGATCAGGTATTTGTAACTAATACTTTAGATAAATAAAGAAAAATTATCCTTAAGATCCAATATTGGAGATTTTAAATCTCATTCAGTCCCCCACAAGGGACATACTTTAATATTCCTAATTCTCAGTACCATTTTGATTAATCGAAACAGCAAACTATGAAGCTTTTTTCTGATCATTACTATAAACGTCCTTTTTGGGTGTTTTTTTTAGAGGGATGTTGGTCATTTGTTTTCATAATTTTCATTTTTCTAGAACCTATGTTTTTTTAAATTGTCATCTCTAATCACTTCTAACTAATTTTTTTTTTCAAAATATTGAACTTATCAAACTAGAACTATACATGGAATGATCTCTTTAGTGAATCCATAGGATCACTATATTTTGATTTTTGAAAAATTGTGGTCAGCAGAGTCGAATTTCAAAAACCTATTTTTTTTGTTTATTGCTGAGCAAACAACTTTCAAAAAAAACATATAAACTGAATTCGTAGCATTTATAGTGGCGTTAATAAATTCCTATCTTGTTTAATGTTTCATGTTTGAATTTAGTTTAGAATAAATATTGTAGAAGTTCGTTTAACGCATAAAATTAGTCCCAAAACAGTAGAGATTTGGCCAAAATTAAAATTGGCTGCAACAATGTCATACAGACAGATAACAATCCAAAATGTACAGTTTAATGAGGTCCAAGTACAATGCCTGCGGTCTCTGTTTTCCCTCAATCCAAAAATTGTCTAAAAATTAAGAATTTTACGTCCCTTTTTTAGGTAGGGGCTAAAAATGGGGTCCCAAAAGATCTCCAATATTGATCATTCCTCTTAAATAAAAATTAAAATTAGTGCTTTATTCTATTTATGCAGCACAATACAAGATTAAATAAAAGTTCCTTCCAAAAATTTAAGTGGTAACTAAACAAAATGATTATATATCTTATATTATATCTTCTTTATATATTATTATTTATTCTTAATTATAAATATAATAATGATATAAGGGTATTATATATATATTATATTATTAGTTCTAGCAATATGGAGTATATACATATTATATATAACTTATATTTTATATATATATATATTATAGCTTTATTAAATATAATATTATATTTATATTTATAGGTTATATTATATAATATTATATATATATATTTCTTCCTATAAGGCTGTTTAAATGTATTCATATTTATATCTGCTATATTTATATATATATGTATATATATAATTATATATATAATATATATTATATTAATTATATGGATTTTATATATTTCCGCTTCTTCCTCATATCACTTAGATATCATGGTGAGATGTATAAAATAAACTATATATATTATCATCATATAATATTATATATATATTAGTATTTTTAGTAATATGATATAAATATATATATGAGATATATATTTATATATATTAGATAATATGATTATATATATATTATATATATACTAGTGAGAGAGAGAGTTAGAGAGGAGAGAAGAGAGAGAGAGAGAGATGAGAGAGAGAGAGAGAGAGAGTGAGTGGAGAGAGAGAGAGAGAGATGAGATGAGAGAGAGAGAGGAGAGAGAGAAGAGAGAGAGAGAGAGAGAGAGATGAGGAGAGAGAGAGATGAGAGGAGAGAAGAAAGAAGAAAGAGAGAGAGAGAGTAGAGAGAGATGAGAGACGAGAGGATGAGAGAGATGAGAGAGGAAGAGAGAAGAGTTCCAGATAGATGAAGCTAATTATGATTTGCATTTTCTATCTTAATCTTATTACATCAAGATATATCGGTGTAGATGGATATTATTCGCATTTTAGCGAAGACGATTTGCGTAAGTTACAATAATTGGAATCATGAAGTGAGAATATCCTGATTTGCAATCATTCCTATTTTTCTCTTCGAATGATTGTCAAAATACTGAGAGATATATTGTTAGATGTTGAAAAATTTTGATTCATAAGGTGATGGCAGGGAAAGGCAATAAAAAATTTTTTCATCACATAAGAATTATATACAGCTTATCGATAGAGATTAATGACTCTTGTATTATCTCCTAGCTACATCTTCCAATTGTTACTGGCAAGTATTATGAGTATTATTTTAATATATCATGACTTAGTATATTATATGTATTATCTATATTAGCTATTAGTTTTAAATATATGGTATATTAAATCTGTATCTAATAGTACTGGGTTCACTCGTTTTATCGATTAGAAAGTTAATCGTCGTTTTTATTTTTTATCGTTCTTATACAAATATTATTAATCGTTCTTATTTTATTCTCTATTTTTTTAATTATGCGTTTATCGGTTTAAATATTATTGTAATTTAGTTTTACGTGTATTGTAATTTCGTCTGTTTTATTACTGTTAAATAGTTCACTAGAAATATTGAAATGTGTTTTATTTATATATTTATTTATATTTTGTTTTTAATGGGTAAATGTTCTATGTTTGTTATTTGTGTATATTTATAAGTATGTCTGTATTCTCTGTTAATCATATGTTGTTATGTTTTTTTATTTATGAATATTAATGCTTATCAGACATTAATTTATTTTTAGGCTTGACCATAGCAGATTGCTTTGCCGCTTGCCGAAACGAATACTTCCAAAGCGGTCAAATTATAACCAAGTTAAAAATCTTATACACTGCAATAATCCGGTGGCCGTTAAAAGAATTTTCCATTTTATTTTTATTCTTAATTTTTTTTATATTTTATCTTTTTTATTTATTTTTTTTATTTTATCATATTTTTTTTTTTTTTTATTATTTTATTTATATTATTTTCTTTTATTTACTATATATATACTTATATTTTTTAATAAAAAAGAAGAGTTTGTTTTTTTATTTTATTTATTTTTTTTATTATTTTTTTTTTTTTTTTTTTTTTTTTTTTTTTTTTATTTTTGTGATTTGTGGTGCCGGTTTTTCAATGGGCGTGGTAATTATTGAACGATTGGCTATTTATTTTAGTAGGGGTTTTGATTTTGGACATTATTACGGTCCGTAAGTGGAGTCATATTTCATTGAGTTGTGGTTTGGGTGTTATTTATTTTTCATTGATTGGTTTTAATGCGAGTTTGGAAGGTTTTTTCTGTTGCACTAGCGTTTTTTTTGCGATATTGCACTTTGTCGTCTTTCCTATGAATCTATCGAGTTCTGCATCATATTGTGTATCGTCACAGTTTCAAATGACTATCGCGTATCGCGCGCATTCAGCATTGGTTTAGTTTCTTCGTCTTACCGTGCGTGCGCTCTATCTATTACTATTTGTCCTGATTATTGTCTTGAGTTTCCATGCGTTTTAAGCTTTATCTGTTGGTTCTTTAGTTCGAGATATTTTGCACTTAAAGTTTGGTTGTTTAATTCTGTGTAATTTTCGTGGTCGTAATGGCCATTGTTTTCTTTACACTCATTGTCTTCTCCTTTGGTTAAGGTTGCAGGGTGCATATTAATCATTTTCGTCCGTATGAGTTTTATTTATTCTTTTTTTGGTCAATTTTGCAATTTGCAACCAATGGATGTCTTTGTAAAGGCAAAAGTACAGACGGCCCAAAGTGACTGTACAGGATGTGGACCGTACCAGGGCCTCGTTTCCTCATAGTCCTAAGAAATCCATTCGTAGAGCAAGTCACAAATGCAGGTGCCAAAAACGACGGTGTGAAGGTGTTAAGGAAACGTTTACACATGCGTGCAAATACCGGTTGCAGTTTGTACATGCTTTAAAGCCCGACGACTAGGCTCTACGTTTACCTTTGCCTGTGCAGTGTTAGGTTGAGACGGATGACCTTCTAGATCGCATAGTGTTTAGCGAGATGAGTCCACCTTTCATCTCAGGGGTCAGGTGAATGCCATAATGTTCTTTTGGGGGTCTGAAAACCGCATGAGACTTGTAGAACGACGAAACGTGATTCCCCAAAAGGTTAACTTTTTCTGCGCCATATCCCCACGCCAGGTCTACGGACCTTTCTTTTTCCGCAGAAGTAACCGTACAGGGGTCGCTATCTCGATATGTTACAACATGGCCCTTTTCACAATTATTAGAGGATGA
>JABUQX010021097.1:0-5000 GCA_015478945.1 Trachelipus rathkii | reverse complement strand
GATTGCGAGGTTCCACGATCTGGGACCTCAGGGGTTACTCCGATCACCCGGAAAACGAATCACAGGGGCCAGTTACATATATTTTAAGTCCAAACACGGTATATTTCCGACCCAGTGCAACGAGCACCGCAGGGCTAATCGCTGCGATGCTCCGCACCGCTCTAGCACCTCAACGGTTGCTCCGATTCGGTTATAAACCATGGGAAACGACTCAGCAACCTTCATTACCTACTATTCGATACCTGACACGCCATGAGAGCTAGAAAAACTACGGCGTTCTAGAAACAGGCTAGAAAGGGGGGCGGGGGAGGGAACGACAGCTGAGACGTGCTAGAAATTTCATACGAAATCTATCCCTAAATACTACCATGGCTCAATCGGTAGAGCGACAGAGTCGCATGGCAAGGGTGAGGGTTCGATCCCTATTGGATCCTAGGTAGAAATTGCCTAGAGAGGTTCTCCTCCTAGAATAGGGTTATGCCCGTGAGGTGTGAACTTATAATATATATTATATATATATATTTTTAGTGTTGGTATACCTCTATATATAATATATATATATATATATATATATATATATATATATATATATATATATATTATATAATATATAGGCTTTTGCCGGTGAGTGGCGCTCCCTCTCTCTCTAAATATATATTATTATATATATATCGCTGATATAATATATATATATATATATTTGAATATTATATATATATATATAATAACAAAGAGAAATGGATATATTAATCAAAAACTTTTTATTTATTATTTATCTGTGTCATTTTTTTATATAAAGACATAGTTATAAATATTATAAATATATATATATATATCAGTGGCGTACCTGGAAGAATACACTTGGGTAGGCAGAGTTTATATATATATATATAATAATAATATATATATTTATATATATATATATATATATATATATATATATTATATATATATATATATAATATATATATATTCTAACGAAAAACATATCAAAAACATATTTTAATAATCATAATACGTACTATTTATTTGTGTTTGAAAAACAGCTTGTTTTCAATTATATTCAATACTTTTAATTTTAAATCACATTCCAAAGTTGAGTAATTTCTTAGGCCTATCATTTTTTTAAAAATAGAGCTTCTCGTTTTATAGATAAATTTTAAAATAGGTTTTTTTCTTTAATATAAAATCTACACTTTACATCATTATGCATTATTCACTTAATTTTATGTATATAAATGTTATATACCAAACTGAAGTATATACTAATTTAATATTTCACTTGCATTAATCAGACTCATCCGATGCAAAAATTTCAAAGAAACTGCCACAGCCCACAAGCCACATATTTCGGGAGATCGAGAAACGAAAGATTTTCATATATATTATCGATTATTTTAATCGATATTTTTGGACAGACTACCCCGCTCCATTATAAGTTGACGTAGGAAATGAGTCATTCGCGCGTGGGGTAAAGAATTTTACTTCTAAGTTCAGAGTAGGAGCGAGAATTTCCAAATGAATTCAATTTTATTATAGCTATTTTATATTGGTTGGTTTTTTTTTTAATTTATGATGCAAATCTCCGGGGAGTGGGATCTTTTTTAACTTTAATATAAAATTTCTAATATTTAGTATACTTTATAATTTTCTTTTCAATTATTTAAAACCCTAAAAAACATTGGGTAGGAGCTACCTAACCGGCCTACCTTATATATACGCCCCTGATATATATATATATATATATTATATTAATATATATATATATATATATATATATAATATATATATATATATATATATATATATATATATATATATATATAATAATATATATATATATATATATATATATATATATATATATATATATATAATATATATATATATATATATATATATTTATATTATATATAAATTTTATATTGTTACTATTGCTGAGGAGCAGGCAGAGAATTCAAGGGATTTGTCGATGAATTTATTCACCAATATGTACAACACAGTCAATCAATTATGAATAGATTCTAAAAATTTATAAGAGAGAGAGAGAGAGAGAGAGAGAGAGAGAGAGAGAGAGAGAGAGAGAGAGAGAGAGAGAGAGAGAGAGAGAGAGAAGAGAGATAAAAAGAGAGAGAGAGAGGAGAGAGAGAGAGACTAAAACTTAACTTAAAATTTAACTTAAAATTTACTCAGAATGGCAAAATTTTCTTCCGAAACTCTCATCATTTGCAGAGAGTAACCATTAAAACCATTGGCAATGAAACATTAAAACAAAACCGTAAAAAACATACATATACATATACATATAACTCAAGTATTTATAGGAAACTGAATTTAATGTAATTTAAATGAACTGTAATCAAAGTATCAAATTGTGGCTTTGGTTTTTAACACGAGAGTTGGAGGAACAAATTTTGTTTTTCAAGACTTAGGAAGTTAGGCTGTGAGACGTTTGAAATATTTCCATTGTCTAAATTGAATTATGGCTTTTGGGTGAGGATGAGGAAAGAGAATTATTCTAAATCTTGAACATATGTTAATAACAGAATGGTGATTTAATCAATTTTAATTTGGTGAAATTTTAAACTGTCAAATAGTTTACTACAGAAGATGTATTGGACAGTAGTACTAACTTTAGAATTAGTATAAATTAACAAATTTAAGCCCTCAGATATTTTATTTTGTAAAGTTCCATCCCACTGGAATTGCCCTATTTTCGGGTTGGGGTGGGGTGGACTTTCTAGGAAGATTTTTTCTAGGATCCACATGACGGAATCAAATAATCATCTTCCAACAAGTTAGTCCGTCACTTTTGCTTCATGATATACGTAAGCCAATTACTATCTATAATAACTCACCTAATTTTTTATCATATGTTATTTATAATACTTTTCTATTTTAATTATATATATATATATATATACTATATATATATATATATATATATATATATATATATATATATAATATATATATATATATATATATATATATATATATTACATCTTACTTACATCCGCTCCTAGAGAAGGCTCATGAGCCTGTCAGACGGCAACTTTTCCCCACTCAGCTCATTTCTTGAGTTATTAAATCAGCTGAATCAATATATGGCAATTTGATGTCCTTCTCAGCGACCATCTTCTATCGAAAGTCCTTCCATCTCTTCCGTGGTCTTCCCCTTTGTCTGTCTCCCTCCGGTCTCTAGTCCCACCTCCTTCTGGCCACCCTGCCAAGCTTCATTCCCTCCAAATGTTCCCCACCATCTTAGTCTTGCTGCACCTACTTTGTTAATAATAGGCATCACTCCTTTACCTTTATAACAATTTCAAAACAATTAAGAGTTTAGTCTTTCCGGCCTATCGCCGTAATACATTCATTTCAGCAGTTTGTACTCTGCTCTTCTCTCTTGTTGTCTTTCTCCATGTTTTCGCCTCATACAGAGAGTCAAAATGCTCTCAAAAATTATCTTCTTCACCTCCCTTCCAATCTCATTATCCCTGATGATAGGATACAAAGCCCTAACTGTTCTCCCGTACTTATCAATTCTGTTCGCAATCTCCAAAGCACTTCCTCCCTCTCTATTAAACATTCCCTTCAGATACTTGTATTTCGCTGCGTTTTCAATCACCATACCACCCACCTCCACCACCAACTCCTCTCCCTCCTCTCTACTTACTATCATAATTTCTGTTCTATCTACGTTCATGCACAGGTCCGCTTCTGTCAGTTTGTTAGTAAAAGCCAACACCACCCTCCTCAGTTTCTCTCCGTCTTCACTTCAGTACGCCAGGTCATCCGCATAAGCCATCACATCTCCATCCAAGTCCTCCACCTCACTGCCCTTATTACTACATCCAAATATGCCACGAACAGAATTGGTAACACACTTCCCTGCTTAACGCCAGCTCCCACCTCAAACTATTCCTCCATTTCACATCCAGTTCTTACATTACATTTATCATTTTTATACATACTCTCCAAAGCCTTTCTTAAGTAACCACCCACTCTGTATTCTCTCTCCAAAACCTCGAGCAATTTCTTCCTATGAACCGAATCGAATGACTTTCTCAGATCTAAAAATGCGATGTAAGCCTTTTGTTGTATTCTATTGTCTTTTCCGTTATCATTCTCAGGGAGAACATAAGATATGTGGTGCTTCTATTCGCTCTGTACCCATACTGCTCCTCCCCAAGTCTGGGTTCTACAATTGCCCTCACTCTTCTTTCAAGTATCCTTTTGCATACTTTTGCCAAATGGTCTGTAATTATTACATTCACCCACTTCTCCCTTTCCTTTATTCATTGGTATAATGATGGTTTTTCCCCATCCCTCTGAAACCTCACTTTCCCTCCGACACTGCTTCCTTCACTCCCTCTCCCCCCTCTTTTATTAATTCTTTGGGCAATCCACCTTCTCCTGGGGCCATTCCGTTGTTCATTTTCCTTAAGGTCTCCTCCAGCTCTTCCTTGGTAATTACCCCTGCTTCCTGCCCTGGTCTCACTTCTCCTCCCACTTCCTTCATCTCCTGACCTTCTTCACCCAGAAGTTCTCCAAAATATTATATCCACATTTTATTTATATCTTCCGGTCTGGGTAACACCTCTCCCTGTTCATCCTTTAAGTTCACTACTTTTTTCTTCGATCCCCGATAAGTCTTTGTTAATCGGAAGATTTTCTTCATTCCTCCCCTCGCCTCCTTCCTCAGCTCCTCCGCTACAATTTCTGCTTCCTCCCTATTTGCTCTTCTTTTCACACTCTCCGTCGTATTTCGGGCAACCACTTACAAAGCTCTTGACTGAGCCGTTCTATCTCTTAGCCACTCTCATTTTTACTGTCTTCTCGCTCACAGTTCCTCTAACCTCTTCATTCCACCATCGCGTATGTCTTTTCTCGTTCCTCCTATCTATCTTCTTCCGAGGATTTCCTCTGCTGCTTTCATCACTACATTCCGAATGTCATACACTATCTCCGTATTAATCACCTTTTCCATGTTTACATTC
>JABUQX010021096.1:0-2500 GCA_015478945.1 Trachelipus rathkii | reverse complement strand
TCTCATTGAAGCAGTTGTCCGACCAGTTAGCAGTACTGAATTGCCTAAAAAGCTTCCTGGTCGTAAGGTGGTGGCCTTTTCTGTGGAAGATTCGAAGAGAGATAGAGATAATAATGTGATCGGGAGGCACCCGGAGAGAGGAAATATGAAGCCTATTGCGTTGCTAATGTTCAAGAGTCCAGTCCCTTTTTCAAAACTATCTTGACATGCTGCATGTGATCTTTTTGTGCTCTCCTGCGTTGCTCTTGAATGTATTATCTAGATACGTTGTGCTTCCATGATTTAGAAATTATTTTGAGCTTATTAATATCCCTTATATGGAAATGGAGGCAAGTGTGATTATTTGCTAAAAAAAAACAAACTTTAGAAATCTAATTTAATGCAAGATACAAATTCTTGTATCCACTTTTTTTGAAAGCTGAAAAGATGGGCAGTGAAGTCTATCCTCAAATACCACAAAATACCAATGAATCCCTATCATGATTATCTTTTCACAATAATATGCTTTAAAGAACCATTATGATAGTCATACATATCTCGATGACTGCGCCATGTTTAATTTTCATCCAGCTCTCCCCAATTCTCCCATATCCTTCAATAAGTAAACTTCTCCTATGAGACATCTGCAGAGACAACGGATATATATATATATATATATATAATATACTATATCATAACTATATAATAATATATATATAATATATATATATATACTATATATATATATGATATATATATCACTTATATATTATATAATAATACTATATCATATCATATATAGTATATAATAATATCTTCGCCTTACCCATGTTGAAAAACACCTCTAGCTATCACCTTACAAGAAATATGACATACTACAATACTATATATTATTATATAAATATGTGTATCTGCAGATAATTTTGAAATATGTATATTATACAAACTTTATGTATATACGTGATATACCATATATTATATATAATATTATATATAATATATATAATATACTTAATATATCCAACATATATATAATAATATATATATATATACCTATAACGTATATATATATATACTATATATATATATATATATAATATATATACTATGATATTAGTATATATATAATATAATTTTGGGCAATTTGGAATTCTCATTACAATTTTGATGTTAATAATATCTCTAATAAGCTTATATTTTGAGTACTTTAGTAAACTTTATTTAAACCTAATTACTTGTAGATAGTAAATACCACTGTGTATGAATGTTACACAAGGCTACTATTATTTTTGTGCTTTAAAAGATGGACTATTGATGTTATCGTAAAATAAATCCCTATACCATCAAATTTGATTATCTCAGAAATCATATTAGTATAACCGTTCCCCGGCCGAACCCGGAACTGGAAAAAAATTAGTCAATTTCTTGGCCGGAATTTCCGTCTTACACCTCTAACTATATACTAGTAATTATTATAATTATTATATATATATAATAATATACTATATATATATTATACGTACTATAATACATACATAATATATACATATATATACGGAAATTGAGCAGTCTACCTAGGGACATTTCACCAAGTTAAGAACAATGAGGTCGTGAAAAGTAACATGCACTTAACTATCGGTATCCGGCCTATCCGGAACCCAAGATCAGTTTCACTAGTCCGGTATCCGGCCGGATATCATTGTTATCCGCCCGGATAACCGGATAATTACTTCACTAGTAGGGTTCTTCCTCGTTGGGGAAAACATTCAAAAAAATTTGAAAAATTATATATATATATATATATATTATAATATATATATATATACTATATATATACTTATACTATATATATATAGTATATAATATATAGTATTATATATAACATATAATATAATATACTATATAGTATATATATACTATATATAATATATATATATATATAATATACTGGTTTATGGCGACTTAAATTTCGATGCTTGCGGTACCAATGTTATCATTATATTATATTCAATCATTTATGTTTACGGTACAATACAATCTTTTATCTGAAATTAACTATAACAGGACGACCGGCGCGGCGCTAACCCGTTAGCACTACTATATACCACACTATACTATAAGAAATAGGACATAAAGATATCAATTATTAACTTAAGCTTCTTTCATGTGTCAGTGAAATTCGATAGGCACAAAAGCACGTAGAAATATTATGGTCGTGCAAACTTCTATATATTCTCACAAGAAAGACTTATTTTACCAACAGTGGAAACCCGTATCAGGTTAGCTAGGTCTACGGCACAGTTCGCTCTTAATGTTGTAATTAAGGCAGCAGCCCCGTCTACACCCCTAAAACTTATTTTCAAATTATTGATGCTTACCTTTATGTACGTAAAGTGAAATTATTTCCTAGTAAACATATGAAAATCGAGAAATCTCTTTTGACCGCTACAGCAAAATATCCAATCAAAAGAATTGAGACTAAAATGTTTAACTTTACAAAAGGATTATCAAGTATTAATAT
>JABUQX010021095.1:22500-41204 GCA_015478945.1 Trachelipus rathkii | reverse complement strand
AAGAAGATAAAAGAGATTATTCTCTAGATTAGTATTAAGGAAAAATTAATATTTCTAAATTAATCAGAAGAAATATTTAGGGAATTGGAAGTAAAGACAATAAATAAACTTTATTAAATTTTAATTATATATTATAATTAATTATATTCAATATTATTATGTATAGATTATTTTTTTATTGTTTGTTTGTTGTTTGTGTTTGTTGGTTCTGTTGTTGTTGTGTTTGTTTGCATCTGTTGTTGGTTGGTTGTTGGTTGTTGGTTGTTGTTGTTGTTCGTTTGTTGTTGTTGTTGTTTTGTTGTTTTGGTTGTTGTGATGGTTGTTGTTGTTGTTTGTTTATTATTATTATTATTATTGGATTATTATTATATTATCTATTATATTAGTTGTTAATTATTATTATTATTATTATTGATTGATTAATTATTATTATTATTATTTATTAGTTATAATATTTTAATAGTATTATTATTATATTATTATTTTTTATTTTATTATTATTATTATTATTATGTGTATTCATTTATTATTATTATTTATTACTGATTAATTATTATTTAAATTATGTTGAATTTAAAAGCAAGATTACATATTAACTTGATTATTATTATTATGATTGTTATGTTATTATATTTATATCGGGATTTTGTAATAGATTCAGATTAGAATTCTCCAAGTCGTTGCTCTTGACCGGTCAAGACCGTGAACCCGGTTGGTCTGTGCCAATCCTCAACAGTCCCCCTCTGCTTGTTATCCCCCCCGTACCCCGCGTCCTCCCGTGTCACTCAACATAACCGCCTAGCGCAGCATCGCTGTTTCTTAATGGTGAATAGAGGTTTGCTGTTGGTTCCCATCCATGTGGGTGTTTCCTGGCTAACGCGAACGGGCCGATTGGAGAAGGCCCAAACAGGGCGGCTCGGGCACACAGGGTGTGAGTGCCCGTACCTTCCTCTGGCTGTGGCGCCTGGGCCATTTCCCCTGCTAACGAGATTTCTCATCTCTCTTGTGCGTCGGGCTGTCGCTCTGCTAGGCTGAGGCGCACATCATGTTTGGGGGGCGGAGGGAATGTTGCTGGCGTGGCGGGGCCAAACCTGTCGGAATGGTAACCCGCTTGCCCGGTGGTCTCATCTTGGTAAGGCAAAACGAGCTCGCTCTCCTGGAGGTGTTCGCTGGCTCGTGTTGCGTTTGTCATACAAATCCCAAGAGCCCATGGGCTTCCTTCTCTTCTTATGTTGCGGGGGGTTCCCCCGTCCCTGGCCATTTTGCTCCTTCCACAGTGTGTCCTCTTCCCAAAACTGTCGTTCAATTACTCTTATGGTGGATTTGCGCGCTTGCCCAACAATGCTGACCCTTCGAAGCAACGTTCTTTTTTCCCTGATGTGTCTAAACTTATACCTCTCTTATCGCAATACGCTTTCAGCACTCTTAATCCGAGTCTATTCCGTGGCCACAGTCGCCTCCATTTTCGTAGTAACGTATCTTTTATATTTTACCAACCTTTCCTCTTGGACTGAAGTACATCTCTGTATAAAAATATCTAACCATTCTCATACAACGTCCTTGTTATCCTACTTCTCGTTCTTCGTTGGGATTTTCCCGATCCTCCCCTGCTCGTTAACACGTTTTCAGTTTTGCTTAAAACGCCGCACAACAGTCCTAGCCGCATTCCCTTGTGTGGCTCGGATAGGCGAATCCCTGTAACCATCCACTCCAAAAAAATATATATTATATTATTATATATTAATATATTTTAATCACATTATTAATTTATTATTATATTCATGTCTCATTTTTATTATTCAACAATAAAGTTTTACAGAAAAGTAAAATGCTTATTATTATTATTTATTAATGTTATAAATTAATTATTATTATTATTATTAATTGATTATATTATATTATATTTTAATTATTATATTATTATTAATATTATTATTATTAATATCCATTAATTATTAATTATTATTATTTTAAAACGGTATAGTATTAAAGCCTCTAAATGTAATTTCTGGTCTACAGGAGAAATTTTTCTGTTAGTATTATTATCCCTGGAAATAAAAACTATAAAACTATTGATTTAATAACAACAGTACCAAGCTTTCGTCCGTAAACTTCGGACAATTTCAAGGAAACTAGTATTTATTTTTTAATTATATTTTTTTAATAAATTTGTTTTATACTATATATACTTTAATTGATTAAAACCAAAAAATAAAATAAACAAAAGTTAATAAATTTTAAAAAAAGTATAGCACCACAAAGGTTAACAACAGCTGGCCTCAACATAAAGTTCGACTTTTTGTTTAATTCTTATAATCAAAATCACACAAACAACAACAAAACAGAAATCCAGAACCTAAAAATGTTTAAGATAAACAAACATTAGGACATTTTCATTTATATTTATTGTTATTAACTAAGTTTATGGGTTTCCTTAAAAGAGCTAAATGATTCGCCCGCCGGGCGCAAATATCATCATAAACAATCTATTCTTTACTCTGTTATGATGGCAACAGCCTCTTTTAATAATGTGTAATTGGATCGCTGTTTCGGAGATATTTTTGTGCATAGTTACATTATAACCTTTAATATGTTGAATATTTTTCACTTACGGCTATACTTATGAGGGCCTGCGCACAAACTTCTCCACTCATCCAGTGAGAGGTATTCGAGTTGATAGTTCCACAATATAGCGGGCGTTAACATCTACTTACAGACACTCATCTTAAATCGGTAACACCAACGTTACTCAACTCCTCACCATCCGAAAGCGCATTCCCACCGAAAGGTAGAAGAAGCACACTGAGCTCCAGCTATCACAACCTGCGCCTTAATAGAAAAACACATCGTCACTATCAATGCTTCTTCCCGTCTTTTGCTTTAATCATGTTCGTTTCAAAATTATTTTAACCTTTTGTTTAATATCTTCCATCATATCCATTCTACTGAGAGACTAATAATTTCAGTTTTATTAATATTATTATTATCTCATAAATCTTTATTACCATTTTCATTGATAGTATAAATACAGGCGAATCAAAATATTAACAAGTTTGTTTATATAATTTTCCCTCTATAACATAACTAGGGAGGAAGTTGATTGTTTTTCAGAAATTCTTTGTCTATTCTTTTAAATTTCAAATCAAAAGGGTCCAATCAGACGATATCTTAACGCTCTTTGTGAACTTAAAGAGTCTTTATCGGTTACAAATTTTAAGAGTAGTTTATGGCGAGTGAAGGATCGAAATTCAAAGTATGTTCCTTATCTTGTAGATTTTATACCGTAGACACTTCTATCAATTTTTCCGTCCTCTTTTTAATTTTTAAGTTAATATCTAAGAAATTAATGTAGTTATTTTTTGCTCCTTCAAAAGTAAATTTTAAACCACGGAGATCTTCTATTTTGGATTTCGAACTTCATTGAACCATGCTTTCTGGTCTTTAAATACATCAACAAAAGGTGTCGAATCACTACGTTCAGACATGTAGAACATTCAGGAATGCAATCATTACTTTTTGAGAAATAATGGGTGTTTCGATTGGATCACTTTAGGACGCAACTTTTGCAGATTTTCTACATGTATCGGTGAAACCAAAATTTTTAATGAAAACGCCCCCATTTTTCCCAAATCCTAAAAAGGGTTTGCATTCAATACGTAGACGACACCTTTGTTATATTTAACGATCCAGAACATGTTTGAAGAGTGTCCAATTCCAAAATTTTGTTTTCGTAGTTGCTTCCAAAATTTACTTTTCTAAAAGACATCCACTTAACTGACATTTAATTTTTTTTACTAATAACAATAATTTTCAAAAGGATGAAAAATTGAATAGAAGTGCTCCGTTAAATCTACATATACAGGGAACATAACTTGAATTTCGACTCCTTCACTCCGCTAAACTAACAAAATGCTACCAAAAGACCTTTAGTTACACAACGGAGCGTTTAAGAATATCGTCTGATTGGGACACCGGCGTTTTGATTTTAAAATTCAAAAAGAATAAAGAAAGAATGCGCTCACGGTAACCCACAGTAGTTTTGTACAAAAATGATTGCAATCCATCTGGTATAAAAAAGTTTATCATCTAAATGGGTGAAAATGTAAAAAGATAAGTGTGGTACAGGTCTCTCAAAGGAAACGATTAGGCAGATTTAAGAGGTTCATACATAATCAAAATTAAATTTTGAAAGAACATGTAAAGCAAACGACGGGAAGAAGCTTATATTAAGATCTTCTATAAGAGCCATTGAACTGAGCTCGTGCTTCTCTAGTCGTGAAGCGCTTTCGGTAGTGGGAAGTAGTAAGTTGTGTACCGATTCAATGTATCTGACAGAACAAAGTCATACAACCGACAACGCCTAAATCATAGGAAACTACACACTTAAGCGACTAAATAATCAACCACCAAACCTACAATCTCCACACCAACCCAAAAATAGCCAGACAAAAAAACACCACATCAACCCTTCAATCAATCAAAACCCAGCCTGGTTATTCCACACATGAAAATGTCGCAGCATATAGTTTAAGCCCGAGGTAAAGATATTTTCAACATTTTAAAGAAGAACACCACGAAAATCCCGATAACAGCATAAAAGAGGGCTGATCTCCATCATAACAAGAAACGTAAAGATTTATCTGCATATTGCGCCTCGGGGAATGCATTGTCTCGCTTAAGGAAACATAAACCAGTAAATAAACCATAAAATATAATGAAATGTCAACTTTTTTTTAACATTTTAAATAAAAAAAAAGTCAAAGGAGGTTAACTTTTCTAACTTTTAAAAAATTATTAAATTTTGTTTATTTAATTTTTGTTATTAGTTTAAACAATATTTATATTTATCAAAATTTTAAAGATATAAAAAATAAAACTATTCCTTGAAAATGTCCCGAAGTGTACGGACGAAAGCCTGGTACTGTTATTAAATCAATAGTTCTATTTTACTGCAGATACTAAACAGAAAATTTCTTCTGTAGAAAGAATATAACATTTAGCCAGCACTTGAGAAAAAGACCAAAACAAAATCAAACGTTAAAAGTAAATGCTGATTTTATAAGTTTTTTAGAAAATATTATTATTATTGATGAAGATGTTGTTGTACTAGTAAGAGATTAGTTTATCACGCTTAACATGTTTAAGATCTATATATATATATGATATAATATATATATAATAATACAATATATATATAATATATTATATATATATATTATATAATATTATATCAATATATATATATATATATATATATATATAATATGATAAGTAAGGCCTTTTATAAGTAGGTTGAACCATCCACAGGAGCGAAAAAATCACATACCCCAATTAATAGGTAGACATCGTTATTTTAAATAATATTTTCAGCGTTTTTTACATTAAATTTTTGGATAACCTAACCTAATCTACCTAAGCCTACACCTAGACCACCTTAACCGTATATATTATATAACACTAAACCTAATAATATATTATAAACGGAGTCAACACTTATATAATTGTCCAATATACTCACCTCATTTTATATATATAATATATAAAATATATATATATAATATATATACTATACTATATATTCTTATATATATATAATATATATATATAATATATATATATAATATATATATATAAAACTTAATATATTTTATCACAATTATAGATATATATATAGGCTATACAATTAAATACCAATAATTATATATATATATATAAATAATATATAATATAATATATATATTCAATATAATATATATAATTATATATTATATATATATATAATACTATATATATATATATATATTATATATAATAATATGTATAATATTATATATATAAATATATATATATATATATAAAAATAATATAATACTAATAATATATATTATTATATATTATATATATATATATATTATATAGTACTATAATATATATATATGAGTGAGTGAGAGAGAGAGAGTACTACGACGAGAGAGAGAGAGAGGAGAGAAGAGAAGAAGAGAGAGAAGCGAGAGAGAGAGAGAGAGAGAGAGAGAGAGAGAAGAGGAAAAAACACGTTGAATGCGTCCCAATACACACATACTACTCCATACCCATCACATCAACCGAAGAAACAACACACCAACATACCTACCGCCCACACAGACACGAACACAGACACACACGGACACCAACAACTAACACAATCACACATCACACAACACACTGTTGTTAAAGGAAGTTAATATATCGAACGTTAAGATTATTCGAAAGAAATATGTATTATTCATTATTATTATTATATTTTATTATTATTATTATTATTATTATTATTAATTATTATTATATTATTATTATTATTATATATTACTTATTATTAATTGGTGCAATGTAGTCAGACGAATGTTGTTGTTGTTGTTGTTGTTGGTTAACGAAAATATATACTCTTAAAGAAGATTGCGAAGAAGATTAATATCTAATATTATATTATTATTATTATACTATTAATTAATTATTATTATTTAATTATTATTATTTTAATGATATGATATCATTCATTGATTATTATTAATTGGTCAGCAGATGTCAAGCCAGATGTGTATGTTGATTGTTTGGTTCTTAAAAGAATTAGCACTAGATCGCCGCCTTTATCACGTTAAAGAGATCGTACGAACAAAATTTATACACGAAATTAATATTTTATTATTACCGTATAAAAAGCAGGATTGGTGATTTTTTTGATTATTTTGAAAAAAAAAAACTCAATTTTCGATTTTTTGAGGTTTAATTTTTAGGTAGTAAATTAGCTTTTTAACTATTATTGACTTGTAGAAAAAAAAAGAATAAATTTAGTAATATTCCTAAATATACCCTGAATTAATAATAGCATTTAATAGTAGTATCAGGAGAGTCATTCCGGACTCGCCGTCTTTTTACCCAACACCTGAGCGTTGAACACATATTTTGACTCATTATTAACCCACCACCACCCAGGACCTCAACGAGTATCAACACAAATTCCAAATAAAACACATACCAGAAAACACCCCACCGGACACATCACACAATAAACAAAACTAAAATTTGGAAGCAAACCGCAATTTTTTTGAGCCCAATTTTTTACCTCGCACTTGAACTTTTTGGGCCTTTGACCTTTTTGACCTTTACTTTTTTGGGCCTTTACCCTTTTTTTTGGCCTTCACCTTTTTGGGCTTGGGACTTTTTTCGAACCAACCCTATTGGTCTCCATGGTTCTTTTTTGGCCCCAGCGGTATGTTTTTGGCACCCTATTATTTTTTTAGGCAAACCGGCAATATTTTGCACACCCCCTTCGAAGAAGGGTTGCGCCCAAACGGTGCAGTCGCAACCGTTGTACGTAATTAGCCAACAGGCCCCTATTTTTCTTCACGCCCAGCCCGTAATCATTCTTCCACGGTCATAGGGTATTTTTTTGCCCACGGTAATTTTAGGCTACGACCTTTAGGGCTTAGCCCTTTTTTTGATGGTCTTACCTTGTTTGACCATGAGTATTTCGACCCACCCTTTCGATCTTCCACGGTATTTTGTTGCCCACAGGTGTATTTATTTGTGCTACACCATCTTTGGTTTCCTTCCATAGGGTCAATTCTCTATTGAGCCCACGGTAATTTTTGGCTCCCTGTTGGTCTTCCTGGGGTTCATTTTGGCCACCTAATTTTCAAAAACCACCCTTGATCGTCCAACTGGGTCATTTTTGTTTGCCCACGGTAATATTTTCCGACCCATCCCTTTGGCGTATTCCATGGGTCAGAATTTTGGGCCCACGGTAATTTTTGATCTTGATCCTTTAGGGGCTTAGCCTATTTTTTGATGTCTTACCTTGTTTGACCCCTGATATTTCGCTTTAACTTACCAATATACCATGGTCATTTTGGCAACACGGTAAATTGTTTTAGGCTTCCTTTAGGGGCTTAGCGCCCTATTTTTTTGATGTCCTTTACCTTGTTTTACCATGATATTTCGGCTTTTATCTGCCATATACCATGGGTCAAATTTGGCCCCACGGTAATTCTTTGTCCTTCCTTTAGGACTTATAACCCTTTTTTTGATGTCTTTTACCGTTGTTTGACCATGATATGCCCGCCTTTGTACTCTTGCCATTAATACATTGGGGTCAATTTTGAACCACACGCTATACTTGAAGGCTTTGATGGTTCCCAATCCCCGTAAGAAGTATCTATTGATGTTCTATTAGTGTTCTATGAGTATTAGTTGATTGCCAGGTGAGTGCCAGGTGAGTGCCAAGTGAGTCCCAATAAGTGCCAATGAGTGCCAAGTGAGGTGTTACCTAACACTGCCAAGTGAGCACCACATAGTGCCAAGTGAGTGCCACATAGTGCCAACAGAGTGCTAACCCTTTTCAATCTTTCTAGCCTTCGAACTCTGAGCCTAGAATAGGCCTAATATGGGTGTCTACTCCCAGGTTATAAGGTATGAGGATTCGCATTGGGTTATCTACATGGAGTTGCTAGAATGCTTCTACTATGAATTTAGTCTTTTTCATAACACTAATATCACCAGATACACTACGACAGCTTAACCACATCATTCCACTATGACACTCTATAAGCACTTACCACTCATCCATAGAACACTTCTACATTAAACCATATTACAGCACTTACACTTCACCACCCACACACAGATTAACATTACGTTTACACTCACCACACTTGATATCTTGATGCCCTTTCAACTCGATGCTTCAAGCATATGAGCTACAGAACTTGCATGTCCTCAACATTTGGCTAAGGTTCACTCTTTGAATGAACTCATCTCTTGATGACGTCATCCTTTGATACCGACTCTATATGATGAATATTCCATCTTGATTGAAATCATCTTTGATGGCTCATCTCTACGCGCCACATCATAGAACAGGTAATAATTAATGTCTCCCCCGGGGTTCAATTAAGTGGACCACACAGGTCGCCGCATGGCCCTCCGCAAAAACAAACCATGCCCCGCACCAGCCGCTGCAAAGCACGGCCAACGTCCCCGCCCAGCCGCTGGGCGCATCCGCAGCTGCAACAGCTCCGCGTTCCCGCCCGCCGCGTGCGCCCCGCAGGCGCAATATTCGCTGCGGGAAATGAAAAATGAAAAATATATATACTATAGTCATTCATTTTTATTTCAATACTTAAACACATAACAAGCCTATAGCTTTTCAAATATACTATGAGTCTTCCATTTTTATTTCATACTTTAACATTTCAAAGAAATTTCTTTTCAATATACTATGAGTCATTCATTTTTATTTCCATACTTAAACATTTTTATTAAAAAACATTTTCGCAAACCTAAAACTGTAACTCACTCATTACAGACCTATTTTTAATATATATTTATTACATTATTTTTTACTTAATACTTTTTACTTAATACTTTGTTTAAATTTGTAAATTTTTAAAAATTGTATGTAAGAAGAAAAAATCAGAGTGTCTGATATATCTATCATTTTAACTTTTACCTATGTAAATTTGAGACAAAAATTACACATTAACATTACCTTAAAAAAGCAGTAAAAAATCTCTCTAAAGGACCAACACCAAACGGGGGTATTAGTATGCCTTTTGTTTTACTCTTTACTGCTTTTAACTCATGTTTTACCTGCTTTAACTCATGTTTTACTGCTTTAACTCATTAATGTACTTTACTGTTAACTCCATATTATATTTAACTTACTACCTTAAGAGCAAGTAAATTCCAGTTAATCAATAGAGGTGTGACCTACGCAACATAGGGATTAGTATGCTTTTTGTTTTACTGCTACTGCTTTAACTTCTGCTTTACTGCTTTCAGCTCACCTGAGTCTTCTACTGCTTTACCACATACATTACATACCATTGAGAAGCAGTAAATCAGTAAATCAACTAGAGGTGTGACCTAACAGCCAAAGGGATTAGTATTGCTTTGTTTTACTGCTTTACTGCTTTAACTTGTGTTTTTACATGCTATTAACTTGCTGTCTTACTGCTTTACATTCCTGCTTTACTGATCTTTAACTCTTCCGCTTAACTGTTTTAATTTCTGCTTTACTGCTTTAAAACATATATATTTTATTAAACATTATGTTTTAAATAACTTTTTATTTTATTATTACTTTATTATTAATTTTATTTATTATTTTGATTTTATTAGTTTTTATTATTATTTTTATTTTTATTATTTATATTTTTATTTATTAATATTTTAATTTACTATTAATATTATTTCTTTATCTAATTTATTTTTATATTATTTTTCATTTTTTCTATTGCTTTCTTTTTTATTTTATTAATTATAATTTAGGTTTATTATAGTTCTCCCTAATTGCTTTTATTATAACTTAATAACACACATTGCACGTATGAACACTTATACCACAATTCACTAATGCAACTTATACAACACATTCACTATGACACTATATACACACATTCTAATCGACACTATACATTTAGGCCATAACAACTTACATTTAACACTTAAACACACACACACACACACACACAGCACACGCACAACACAGATTTACTTACACTCCCACACAGATTTACTTACACCACACACACAGAATTACTTACACTCACACACAGATAATACTTGACACACGCAGAATTACTACATTCACACACAATATACTTACCCTCCCACACATCAGAATTACTGTACACTCACAGAGGCAGATTTAACTCTACACCACGCCAGATTAGACTTACAAATATAGGTTAATATATTTAAGCATTTGTTGTTTTAGTCAATCAAGTACTTTTTTATTTCTCATTCAATACAACTAAAAATGTTAAAAAGTTCGTTGAAACTTCGATACATAATCCTCATTCTTTCTTGTCTTGGGAAAACAAGAAAATTCTATTATTTCACACACCTTCCTCGCCACTTTTTAATACTATCAAGTTGAAAGTTCTTATTAAAACGTAGTGTGGAATTTAATATTAATATTATGTATATTTACGTACCGCTTAAAGCAATAAATCAGTAAATTCAGCCTAAGGTCAGCCCCTACACCCTCACACCAAGCTAATGCCACATTATGACGTTCTATTGACTTACTGGGCTTTACCATCATCTTTTAGCCATGTATAAGTATAAAATAACAAAATGTTCTTCTCTGCTAACATAACATGCTTTATTACAGTATATTTTTACTAATTTTTATTAGAAATAACAATTTTTCACTTATATTTATATTAATTTTCGCTCGATGTAAACTAAAAATATTTCAAAGTTTTTTAAATAATTCGGATTTTCTTTATTATTATTATTATAATTAATTATCTATGTACATTGACAATCCTTCACGAGAAAACACAACAAACCGCACTCCTTACAGATACGAAAACTGACCTCTCTCTTTAAAATGTGTTGAATATAACTTAACTTAGGCCTAAATTTAGGATAATCCTTTCTGTATCCCGGGGCGATTTAGACCTAATTCCAGTCAAAAAAATATATGTTCAACAACTGAACCTTTTTCTGTAAAATTGGTGCAATAGACTAACGTTGCCGCCTTAAATTAGGCTTAAATTTAGGAAAAAGCCTTTTTTGTATCCCAGGCGATTTAACAGCCCTAATATCAAGTCAAAAGGTAATTCCCCAGTATAGACAAGATCGAAATCAATGTTTATTATTGAATTTATAAATATAGTATTCAAACTGAAACATGCCTGGATGGTAAGATCCCTTTAAGCAGTAAGAAGGAAATTTTACCTTTCTTGTGAGTGGAAGGAGTAATCCTTATCCTATATGACCTCGTATGTGATTGGTCGAAAATTATTTTAATCCGTTTTTTGGTTTTACGTTGTAAAGAACCATGTTTTTCATATCCTGAGCCCTTCCTCTGATTGGTGAAAATTATCTTAGTTCTTTAATCTTATATTTGAGAAGGTATGTTTTAGACCAAACTCATTTTAAAATCATCGCTTTAGCTGTTAAGCGGTGCACAAAATTCTGTGATCAGTCTTGAAAGTGTTTAACGTTGAACAAGTGTATTACAGTGTGTATATCATGACCCATTTTAACAGATATACCTTATAGAAGATATTTGTAACAATGGACAGTCAGATCCCTGATTACGCGTGTTTCATTCTTATATAAAAGAAGCCTAATGGTTTGAAGTTTTTTACGTGTATTAAATCAATCCTATAATGCGCGTAGTAAACCCCCCAAACGTATTTTTATGAGCGCGAATGAACTAACTCTGTATATGCCATCATGTTGAAGAATGGGCTCAAAGGTATACCAAGTCCACCGACTTTTTAGGAATCTCACCGAAGATTGTCTATTTAGTCTAAGAGGGGTAGACGACGGTAAGCAACTATACTCTCGCCTTTTCTAAGTATGTAATTCACAAAGGATAGGTATGGAGCTTCTAGTATGGAAGAACGCTTAAATGAACTCATTACAATTTGATCCTATCTACTTCAATAGAATCGAGTATTAAAGGTACTAGCAGCGCGAAATCATTGTGCTGAAGTTCGCAAAAGGGTGATTAATGCAGATAAAGAAGACTGAAATTACTGGTAATCTACGCTAGCTAAGTAGCAGCTCATATCTAGTTATAACCAAAGAATCTAGCGCATTTTAAGAAAAACCTAACTGATGCAATCCTGAAACTATCATTGAAAAACTTCTTAAAATCTATGAACAGGTGGCAGATTCATCTATTATTAGAAACCATGAAGCGGACGTATTTTACGATTGCTGATCCTGACAAGTAAAACATACTATGATAGTCATGAGAGAGGAAACTTTTTACCATAATGTCTTTCGGATGGTATTGAAGAGATAAGAAACTATTTGAGGACAACAACGCGAATGATAAGCATATTTGTAACACTAGAATGTTTAAATTTGAACATAGTCATAAAACATCAGATGTTGAAAATGTAATGTGGAAGTGTTATATTTAAAATTTGACCTTATATATATATATTATATATATATATATTATATATATATATATCATATATATATATCATATATAGTATATACTAATAATATATATATATATATATATATAATATATATATAATTATATATATAACATATATATATATTAATAATATATAATATATATATATATATATAAATTATATATATATTTATTATATATATAATATAAGTATAATAATATATTATAGTATATAAACCATTCAGGTAAATATATTTAATACTCTTGTATATATTTAATGTTATTCTTATATAAAATCATTGTGAGTTAATGGATTATTAAATTTCTAATAATATAGTAAAGTTTTATTATCCTTAAATTTTTACTTTCTTAAATAAGTATTTAACATGAATGTTAAGAGTTGAATGTAATTAAATTATAAAGTTCCATGAAGCTTAACTATACATATGGTTTAAATAAACGAAGCCCAGGCTTAGGATGATTAAAAAAAAAAGCCCAACTACTAAAAACCAAAAAAGCCCAGCTGCAAAATTCTCGACAATCACATACGAGGTCATACTAGAGATAAAGCGCATATACTCCGTCCCACTCACGAAGAAGGTAACACATTTTCCTTTCTTACCTGCCTTAAAATGATCTTACCAGAACCAGCAATGGTATATCAGTTTGAAATATAATCTGTATAAAATAATAATAAACATGAAAATAAACAATTCTTGTCTATATGGAATTACCTTTTGACCATGGATATTAGGCTAAAATGCCCTGGGAATACATAAAGGCTATTATCCTAAAATTTTACGCCTAAATCTAGAGCCTAACGTAGTTTATTGCACCATACTTTAAATTTTACAAAAAAGGTCAGATTTGAAATATATCGTTGACCTGAGCTTAGGTCTACATCGCCCCAGGGATAATCCAACAAAGGATTATCCCTAATTATTAGGCCAAAGTAGTTAATTTAACACATTTTACAGAGAGAAGAGGTCAGTTCGTATTGTACAGGAGTGCGGTTTTGTCTGTGTTTTCTCTGTATGGATTGTCAATGTACATAAGATAATAATAATAATAATACATAAGAAAATCCGAATTATTTAAAAAAACTTTGAAATATTTTAGTTAACATCGAGCGAATAATATAAATGTAAGTGAATAATTGTTATTTTTAAATAGAACTTAGAAAAAATTTTAAATAAATATTAATGTTATGTTAGCAGAGAAGAACTTATTTTGTTATTTTATTACTTATTAAATGGGCTAAAAGATGATGTAAGCAGTAGTCATAGAACATACGTGGACCATAAACAGCCATGGTGTAAAGACGGGCGACCATAAGGAAGGACATACGACCTTACGAATTACTACTGTTTATTAAAGACCTATTAAAGAGTAAACCGTAAAACTCTAATATCGTTATTTAATAAAAATTAACACTAAAACATCAACCAATAAAAACATAAACCACACAAGTACCAAATAAGTTGTTAACAATTTTTAAAACTTGATAGATATATAAAAAAAAATTAATAAAAAAAAAAGTCGTTACAGTTTTAAAATAATCCTCATTCTGATTCTCACAAAGAATCAAGCATGACATATATACTATCAAACCGATAGTTTCTAAAAGAACTTTGACAAATAATTACATAAGCTTTTATATTTGATGAGTAATATAAATGTTCGGTTTAAATTTAATTTATTACTTGAATATTCTAAATAAAATTATAACGTTATACAAAAATTGTACCACGCATAAAGGGTGCCGTGTGTAAGTAAATCTAGTGTGTGATAAGATGTAAGTAAATCGTGTGTGAAGGTAAGTAAAAGATATGTTGTGTAGTCGTAACGTAAAGCTACTGCGTGTGTAAGTAAAATCTGTGTGTAGAGATAGTAAGTATAATCGCAGCTGACCGTGATAAAGATAAAACATCTGTGTGTGAGTGTAACAGATAAATAAACTGTAATGTGAGTGTGTGTGTGGTGTGTTGTGTTTGTTTGTGTGTGTGTGTGCTATAAGTGTAAATGTAAGTTGTCTATGAATGTTTATCACTAATCAATAACGATGAAAAACATTTTGCAATTGATAACGTCCATAATGAATATTCTGAAGGACATGGAAAAACAGGTGCCATAGTGCACACTGTGCCATAGTATACAGATGTGACATAAATAGATCGAATGTAGTAGCTTCTAAAACATAATAAAAACAAATACGGATAATCACGCAAGTAAACTAACACACTAAGTAATAAAAATAAAAATAAATAACATCAAAAATAATAACACCAAAATCATAAAAAAAATAATAACAATCACTAAAATAAAATAAAACAAATAATACAAAAATAAAAATAATAAATAAAATAAGCAAAATATACCTAAATAAAAAAACATACAAGTCAATAAAAATACAAATCAATAATAAAAAAATACAAACATAAAAAGTATTAAAACAACATATACTAGTTAAATAAATATAATGCTTAAACAGTAAAGCAGAACGTATAAAACAAGTCAACACGAGACAAGCCAAAGAATTAAAGAGCACGTAAAGAGCGCAGAAGAAAAGTTAAAGACAGAAACAACACACAAAAACAGTTAAAGCAGTAAAAAACACAAGTTAACAGCAACAAGTATAAGACAGTAAAAACAACAAAAAAGCATAACTAAACACCCACTTAGTAGATTAGCGCAACAATCCACAACAACACACTATTGAATTCATAACTCCGATTTAACCACATAACCACACACCGCAACATTTAAGGTAATGTAATCGTATGACTGAGTTAAAGGACCAGATAAAACAAGCAGATGCAGTAACCTTCAAAGCAGTAACACGCAAGGAAAGTAAAAGCAGATAAAGCAGTAAAAACAAAAGCAATACATAAATCCCACTCAAATCGTCAGCCCTAGAGAATATCACCTCTATCTGATTTCACTAAGAGAGATACTTAACAGTGCTTTAAGGCCTATCAGTACATGTCTAAAGTAATATGATGGCAGTTATAACACTCCACAAGATAAAACATAGAGATATTAAAAGCCAAAGTCAAACCACTGAATATCAAAGAGCAATCAAACAATGAGTATCAGCATAAAATGCCACCACGCTAAAAACAAAAGCATACTATACCCCCTTGGTGTTAGGTTTCACACCTCTATTGATTACTACCACAAACGAGAGAATATTACTCCACGCATTATAAGGTAACACATAATGGTATCTAAAACCGTTTTAGTAAAAAAAACAAATTCTCGATAACAATCAAGTAGATAAAAAACTAAAATGATATTACAGAACACTCACGGATTACCTTACTTATTACTTCTTATCAACAATATAACAATTTTTAAAAATATCTATAGAATTAAACAGTATTAGACTTAACCACTGTATAACTCACAAAAATAAATGATATAACATCAAATAAAATTGATAAATAATAGGTACATGTACATGACAGCATTAACCAATTTTATAGAGAAAGACTATAACAGCACGAAAAAAATGTGTATCATTATAAAAATACTGTTTACAGTATAGTAAATACAAGAAATGCATGACCTCAACATAAGATAATAAATTTGAAAGACAAACTAACAATCTTGGCGCAAAAATGAACATTAAAAGTAATGAAATACAAAACTAGAAAAATGACCATCATAGTATAACAAACCCTTTTGAAAAAAGAGAAAACTTCTTTGAACATGTTTAAAGATGACAACTAAAATGAATGACATTCCATAGTATAAAACCATAATAAAAACATACTTATTTCATTCACAAAGCGCGAATACTCCGAGCGCCCATCGCGGCGCAACACGGCCGCGAAAGCGGAACCAGGCCACATACACACACGCACGGAAAATATTGCGCGCTGCGGGCGCACGCGGCGGGCGGACACAGAGATAGGAATTAGCAGGACGCAGAGATGGTTATTGTCTTATATCGCGCGGAGAAGGGCGCATGCGGTCGACCTAAAGAGGTGCTACATACAGACTTATGAACCCGGGAAGACAATTAACTATTACACGTCTGTTCTATGATGTGGGGATAGAGATGAGCCATCAAAGAGTTTTCATCAAAAAGATGAATCATCAAATATAGGTGGTCATCAAAGATGACTCATCAAAGATGAATCATCAAAGATGAACCTCAAAGTTGAATATGGCAATCAATGCTGAGCATCATGCACTGAAGCAATCAAAGTTGACGGCACCTCAAAATATCAAGTGTGTGACTGTAAGTGTAAGTGTATGTGTGTGTGAGAGTGTGAGTGTAAGTGTATATGGGGTTTCAATGTAAGCTGTCGATGGAGAGTGTAAAAGTGCTTATAAGTGTCCATAGTGAATGTGGTATAAGTGTCGCTAAGTGTATGTGTGTATACGAGGTGTTCAGAAAAAGACTAATCATAGTAGGAAGCATTCTAGCAACTTGTAAGATACACCAATCGAATCCTCATACCTTATAACCTAAGGGTAGACACGCATTATTAACGGGCTATTCTAGGCTCGAGGGGAGGCTAGAAAAGCTTGAAAAAGTGGCACTTCCAGTTGCACTAATGTGGACACTCCTTGGACAGCTATGTGACACTCCTTGGCACTCATTGGCATCACTGGCACTCATTGGCATCATTGGCACTTCCCTGGCCAACTCCTCTATACTCATAGAACACTAAAATAGAACATCACTAGATACTAATCCTCAGGTGAAATTTGAGGGAACCATCAAAGCTCAACGTTAGCGTAGGAGGATCAAAAATTGAAAGCCACTGGTATATAGGCCCAAGGTTCAAAGGCGGCATAATCCATGTCAAACAAGTAAAGACATCAAAAAGGGTTAAGCTCCCTAAAGAAGGACATAAAAATTACCCGTGGGTCAATCATCTTGACACCCATGGTATATTCGGCAAGCGTAAAAAAGCCGAATATCCATGATCAAACAAGGTAAAGACATCAAAAAATATGGCTAACCCCTAGAGGAAGCCCTAAAAATTACCGTGTGCCAAAAACTGACCCATGGTATATGGTAAGGTTAAAGTCGAAATATCAAGGGGTCAACAAACAAGGTAAAAGACATCAAAAATAGGCCGCTAAGCCCTAAAGGAAAGATCAAAAATTACCGTGGGCCCAAATTGACATGGAATACCAAAGGGATGGTCGAAATACGTGGCAAAAAATGACCCATGGAAAGGATTCAATAGGGTTGTGAAATTAGGGTGGCCAAAATTACCAGTGGAAGACAAAGGGTACCAAAATACCCCGTGGGCAACATTGACCCAATGAAGCTACCAAAGGGTAGCAAAATTAGCCGTAGTGGGCAAAAAATGACCCCATGGAAGATCACAAGAGGTTGGTCGAGAAATATCATGGGTCAAAAAAGGTTAGAACATCAAAAAAAGGGCTAAGCCCCCTAAAGGTTAGCCCTAAATTACGTGGGCAAAAATGCCCTGAACCGACGAAAAAAATTTAAGGGGCGTAAAATAGGGGGATACAAATACGTAAATCTGGGGTGCCTGACGTGGCACCAGACACCGAACTTCTGGACGCAACCCACACTATCTCGAAGAGCGGTCTGCAAAAAAATGTAGGGTTGCCAAGCATAAATGTAGGGTGCAAAAAATACCGATGGGCCAAAATGACACTCCATGGGAAGACCAAAGGGTGCGAAAAAAGGATCAAACCCCAAAAAATGGTGAAGCCAAAAGAAAGGTAAAAGTCCAAAAAAGGTAAGGTCAAAAAAAGGTACAAAAGGCCCAAAAAAGGTCAA